>PVJH01008454.1:0-85196 GCA_004026705.1 Nesogale talazaci | reverse complement strand
ATATCTGAATGCTAATTTCTCATTACATTGACAGTTTATTCAAATATATGAAAATGCTATTCCGTTTGCTTTTTGCGTAAGAACATTCACTGTATTCCAAATGGAAGCTTGGTGACATAGTGGTTGCATGTCAGTCTGCAATCTGCATGGTCTGAAGTTCAAGTCCCCCAGCAGCCTCTTGGGAGAAAGATTGGACTTTCTACTCCCACAGACAGTTACAGGCTCTGAAACCCACAGCAGTTGCTCTGCGTCACACTGACTGAATGACAACGAGTTTGGGTGTTTTGGCTCTAGCAGGTCTTAGCAAAAGCCTGTCGGCAGAAAGGTCAGCTCCTTGCATTGAGTTAATTCCAACTCGGCAATTCTCCAGTACAGGGAAGAACGGCTTTTATGGTTAGCTTTCCTAGAGTGTTAACTCTTTATAGCAGTAGGAAGTCTTGTTGTTTCTCCTGCTGAGATCTTAGTGGTTTCAAACTGCTAACCTCATGATTCACCGCGTAAAAACCATCCGACCAGGACTCCTCAGAAAAGAGGTCAGCAATGTTAATATTCTGCCTTACTACTCTCTTTCATTTTTCCCTACTATTTAAAAAACATTTAAAGTAAATATTCTTTATGTCTTAAACAGGAAAAGGCCAGACAAAGATGCATCATCTGGATGAGAGTGGTCATTAGTCTGAAGTTGCAACAGTGTCTAAAGATTCATAGAGAACCACATACTAACAAAACAGGGACGGGCAAGGGAAATTGTCACAAGACATGATTGGTCAAAGATTACATCACAGTGAGAGGTGTAAATACAGAAGTGAAAATGGGACCCTGATTGGGAACCATACATTACGAAAGATAGAAGAACTTACAAATTGCTTCAGGCACCTCTGACCAAGAAAGTCAGAGCATGATTTAAAGTAATGGGCCTTCGCTCCTCAATTTCAGTTAAGGGCACCCTCAGGTACGTCCCTAAGGGATATGGCACTTCTCACTTGATGGGCAAGGGGAGTTGTGCAAATCTACTTTCTAATGCATTCTGCCTAAGGGAAAAGCCATTCAGGAATGGATTTAGGAATACTACAGTAAAACGTAGTCTTCAGTAAACTCAGTGATCAGAAATACAAGCTCTAATACAATCCAAGCCACTATTCATGCAATTAGAATCTCTGTGAGCTATTATTTGTAATATCCAAGTTGTAGGAGACACATGTCTCTGTATCTCTTATTTGAAAACTGACATATTCCTTGGTCAAGGTAAAACTATATAAATGGTATTTTACATAATTTATAATTAACAAATCCATATAGTGAGCATGTATTTCAATACATGATGAGCAGTTTTCTTATGTACCTCATCAAACTGTAGCTTGCCTCAGATAAAAATAATATTCTAAAATAAAGAGTTTTTAGTACACAAGTTAGTAGGAACAGAACAAGTCATGAAAAGTGACATTAAAAATAAAACAAATTTAAGGACACAATATTCAGATAATTTTGCGAAGAAATGATACTATTGCATACCATTAAGTTGATTCTGATTTATAATCCTTTGACTTCAAGTTGATTCTGAATTGTGATGATTATATGGGACATAGGAGAAATTCCGTAGAGGGCTTTCTAGGGTAATGATCTGTACAAAATTTTCTTTTTAATTATCAATATTGTTTTGTTCTGTTGAGTCAGTTCTAATGCCTTTGGACCTTATGCACTAAGGAATGAAACACAGCCTGGTCTTCACCATGCTCACACTTATCCTATGACTGAGTCTAATATTGTAGCCACTGTGTCAATACATCTTGTTTAGGAGTTTCCTTTATTTTCGATGACCTTCTGCTTTACCAAGCATGTCTTTTCCCAGGACTACCCTCTCCTGACAATATGTCCATATTATAGAAGATGAAGTTTCACCATCCTTGCTGCTAAGGTGCATTCTCATTTTACTTCTTCTAAGACAGCTGTACTTCTGGCCCTCCATGGTGCTTCAATATTTTTTTCTCAGCACTGTAATTCAGATGTATTCATTCTTCTGCCACCCACCTTGTTCAATATTCAGTTTTCACATGCACATGAGGCAATTAAAAATACCATTTTGGCTGAGCCCCGGTGGTGTAGTGGTTGTGCGCGCCACACACACCTGGGATGTAGGTTCAATTCCAGATCCACAGGAGCAAAGGCTGGGCTTCCTACTCCCGCCACCAGAGGGCAGTCATGCTCCCCCCAAAAAACAAAAAAAACCCAACCCCCCCCCCCCAAATACCATTGCATAAGTTAGGCACATCTTGTTCCTCAAAGTGAAAAGTTCCTCCCGCTCTTCAACACAATATCATGCTATTGAGCAACAAATCTGTCCAATGCTATATGTTATCTAATTTCTTGACTGTTGTTTCCATGGGCATTGGTTGTGAATCCCAGTAAAATGAGATCATTCAGAACTTGGTTCTTTTCTCCATTTATCATGATGTAATCTATCGGTTGTGTTGGATGTTATTTTATTTTCATTGCAGCCATTGATTTTCAGCAGCAAGTACTTCAAAACCCTTAGGCGTTTATCAAGGTAGAATGGGTCATCTTTGTATTGCTGGTTGTTAATGAGTCTTTCTGTAATTCTGACACTGTGTTCTTTTCCAGAGAGGACAGCTTCTCAGATTTTTCCATCACCATGTCAGTTGAATAAGTATAGTGAAAGGATATAATTGGATGTACATTTTCTGATTTAAAGTTTGTTTTTGTTTATGGACTTGATCTTGGCTGCGCATGGATATTTTCTCAATATTCAATTACTCTTACATATAAAGCTCTTAAACACATATGAGTGTCTATGAATTTGGTTTTCTAATCAACCTAGACAGTTTGGAAGTCAGCAACTAGGGCTGGTGGCCCACATGAAGCCACTCCTGGAAGCAGACACAACGTCTTCAATAGAACTGGTGGGTTTGAACTGCTGACCTTGTCGCTAGCGGCCCAATACTTACCCAAATCACTAGGAAAGTATGAGCATGCTATCATGCCACCATTTTGGCATACCTACATACATTTTAAATAATCAAAACAAGCAAATTCTAAGTACATCACTATAATTACAAAAAACCTTGTATGCATACAAAATAGCATCTTGAATAGTCTGTATTCCACCATGAAGACATAACTTTTAAACATAATTTTTTATGCTAAGTACTACAAAAATTTATTTTGAAATCATTTTTTTAGAAAAAGACATGCTACCTTGCTGTGTTCTTGCAGATTCCAGGGTCTATAAATTTTTAGATTTATTTGTCGGTATGAGTGCTTTCAGAAACTGCAAACAGATTTCTTAAAGCAGCACTTAGGTTATCTTCAAATTATGTACACTTTTTAAGTTCCAGGACATAAAAATTACACACATATTTTTGAACTATTTGCTGGTCTTTCAGGTGATTAAGAAGAGAAGTATTTACAAGGGTACATAGATAAGAAGTTTAAAAACTGTAGTAACTGATGACTTGCATACAAAAAATCTTTTCAAGAAGAATGATACACACAGTACACTGGACAATGAACAAAACATGACAGCCTCAGTATCCTTAATTGTGATACTTCCCTTTACTCTAATTAAAAGAAAACTATTCATTAAGATATACAATGCCAAAGTAGAAGTTGTGACATAAAAAAGGTGAAACTCAAATATCAAAAATGATAAATCAGTAGATAAACATAGTTCCACGAAAATGAATATTAGACACATATTATTTGGAAACATGGATGTAACTGGAAGCGAAAACAATCTGTGGTAAAACTGATTGTCATTTGAAATTAAAAAAACTGGAGAAAGCATGGGCTAGAATCAGGATATTTAACTTCTTTTTTTTAATGTAATGATCCTTGTTTGATTTACATAGCTAAGAGTAGTCCGGATGCCTACAAAATAATTTGATTATGAAATAATAGCACAGCTGATTTTGGAAATATAGACATCAAAATACCCTTTCTGACATGGCAGTGTCTAGCATAAGGATGCAAAAATTAAGGAACACAATTAAGAGCAAGTTTATCAGCACGAGATTTTTGAAAGATCTTAATTCTAGAAGAAAAGTACAGAATTTATTTGGAAAATGAAATAACAAAGCAGAAGGTACAGGTAAGCAGTTATATAGAGAATGAAGGGAATATTTTATTTTAGAGGAGAATATAGTTCTATAGCTTGGAAATGAGCAAAGGAAAATAATAACCTCTTATATGCATGAATATTTGATATACAAAAACTAATGTATAATTATTTTGATGTTTGGAATATGTGTTTCAATTACTTAAAATTTATGCAGACATGTGAAGTGGATGCAATAATTGAGAAACATAATTATGGGCAAATGCCTGGGAAGGAGACGCTGTGTTTTAACTCAAGTATCAGTAAGTTGAGGAACCAGCTTTACTCTGAGAGCAGCAGAAAGTCACGGAATATATTGCTACACTCGACTAAGACACTACAGAATTAGAGGGAATGGCGAAAGACCTCAGGGCTAGAAAGAAGTGGAAGTAAATGATAGATGTCATGATGGAGCTAGTGGGAACAAGGATGCAACATGGGTCTCAGTTATACTAGCCTACTGTGATTCAAATAAGAATTCTTTACTCATTCATCAGTGAATATCTAAGAATTCTGCAAAAGAAACATTTAGGCAAGTACTTTAATGCATGTGTGGCCATGTACTGAATAATGTGAAGCTTTTGTTTTCTGATAGGTTTTTGGCAAACATAGACATGACTACTTTTTCCCTTTAAATTTTCACTTATTTTTCTAAAAGTTTAATATTTCTCAATGTTATTTATTTTTTAAAAAAACATATTAAGAACTTTCGACACTCAATTTATGAGAATATAGCCGAGTCTGTATATTCTGTTCATCATTTTCTGGATCTATGCTCGATCATGCAATAGCTTTAACTACATCTTAAGCTGAGAAATGTAAACAAATTCTGCTTTTTAAGATAATTTGAAAATTATTTAGGGGTAAGATTCGTTATGATCCTCAATCTTACTAACATCAATCCATCATATACTGTAATTTTAAGAGATTGAACCTCTCCTGTCATCCCCTGGAAATACACATAACACCCACTTTGAAATGATCCAAAGATAGAAAACACATATTGTCATTCCAGCTACCCTCTCAGAGTTCAGAACAACTGTGTACTGAAGGGAAAAAAAAGACAAATTTAGAGAACTAGGAGTTTATGACTATCTTTAGCTTTCAGCACTATTTAACCCAAATAAAAACTCTAGTGGTTCAGGGGCTATATCTGAGAACTTGGCAACTCAAAAACAAAATATTGCTCTGAAGAAAGGTGGGAGCCTGCTTTAAGAAATACTTCAATCTGGTAAATCATGTAGGTTAAACGTATTCTGATTCAGTACATCATTTGTGACTGGAGAATACATGTATGCATGCAAAGGAATTCAATTAATACCACTATTATGCTAATTTTTGCAACACCTATGAAATTTAGTGATGGAAAATTGAAGAATTCTATCAATGTCTTCAGTCAGAAAATGATGTACGTGAAATCAAGATGCATTGATAATTATTGGCAATAAGAGTACAAAAGTTGGAAACAGAAAAGCATATACAATAGTTGGAAAAAAAATGTTTCTGCTGATAGAAATAAAGCTGGAGTTTGCCTGATAAAGCTTTGCATGACCAATGACTGGTTCATAGAAAATGCCTTTTTTTCAACAACACAAAAGGCAACTCCAAATGGAATACATAGAAACCAAATTTAATATCTGTGTGGGAAGAGATGAATGGGAAACTCAATATCAGCAAGACCAGGCCTGCACCTGATTGTGAAACAGACTGTCAATTGCTCATATCTAAGTGCAGGGTGAAATCGAAGAACATTGAAAGATGTTCATGAGAGTCAAGATACAAGCGTGAGTCCATTCCACCAAATTTCAAATCTACCTCAAGAGCTAATGTCCAGCATTGAACCCGAATGATGAGAAACTGGATGGAATGCAGGAGAGTATCAGGAGCATCATTGGTGATGAAAGGGAAAGGTCATTAAGAAGACAAAGAGGGGAAAATGATCAAAGTGACGATCAGAAAAGACTTGGAAACTTGCTCTTCATCATAATAATACCTCAGGTAATATATACAATAATGTCCTAAGTCATGTGTTTGCACTGCCTTTTTAATAGATTTTATAGCAGCAAAGAAAGATGAGTATAAGAATGGAGAAAATGCTTTAAGACTGATTGTGGTGATGATTGTACAACTTTTCCTGAAATGACTGAGCTATGGAATTAAGATAAAATTTAAAAAACAACAAGAAAAAATTCATGTATAGATTTAGAATTTGGTCTTGTATGAGAAGCTAAAACTACCTTAAAAGGTTCCTATTCAATGAGCTTATGCCATATTACCTGGGAAATAAAATAGTAGAAAAATATGTAAAATGTTTATTTGGATAGAGTACTTTTCTCTCAGTAGAAAACCTTTTCAGAACTTCAAGATTTAATTCTAGACATGGCCAGAATAGAATAAAATATTCACACATTTATAATCCATAAGCATTATCAGAAGGAGTGGATGTCATTGATGATTATGATATCTCTTTCTTTTACAATAATACAAGAAGCTTCAAAAATTTCCTGGAAATAAGATCCCTTGAAAATGACAGTTTAGGTATTATTTTAGGAATAAATTAAGTTGCTATTTTTATAAACAATGCTATGATTAAAGATCATAGAATACCCCCTTTACTCATCATTCATGCTACATAATCCCCTCATTGTCTTTCAACCATGTTGGGTTGCTTGCTGCTTATTAAACATGTTAATATCATTACTGCACCATGGCTGTTTGTCTGGCCTGCTTTATAGCTGTCATGCTACTTGCATCTGTTGAAAAGTTTATATGTGACTGTGTTATCTGCCTCTTCAACCTTTATATTTGAGGATAGCTGCCATATCTGTATCCTAAATTCTTAAAATATGACTTAAACCAAACCAAGAATACCGTGATTGTTTTATTCTGACCTATAGAAACTTCACTGGACAAAGTACAGTTATGTCACAGGATTTTGGAGTCCATCAATCTTGAAGGAAGTAGACTGCAACATTTTTTTTCTCCTTGGAGAACTTAGTGGGTATGAACTTCCAACCTTCTGATTTGCAACCCAGTGTTTAACTCACTGAGTTATCCAGGGCTCTTTAAACACAATTGAGGGAAAAAGGATTCACAATAAGTGACATTGGTCTAAATTAAAATGATTAAACCTTGTAGTGATCTCTTGATCTTGTTTTGCTTTATCTCAAGAATTTTCTGTAAATAGGAGTACAAAACACTTAGCACACTAGCAATGATAACAAACTTCAAGTGACAAGTTATGTTCTAATTACTGTACTAAAATCCTCTTGGATAAAATAAACTTCAATTATGTTATAAACTATTCCTCTGAGGAATTCTGAGATGTGTTCTAAAGTAACATTTCAATATTTCCCCCATGTAATTTTATCATTCCATAGAGTCTAGCTAAAGTTCCTAAAGTTCTCAGTTACACCACATGAGTCTAATTCTATTACATTTTTGGCCTGTGTCAATTAATTTCCTTTTCTCATATAATAAATTTATACTCCTCCTTCTCTTTGGAACAGTTAGACATGTTCAGTGTGGAACATTCCATTAAATTGAAATGACAAATTGCCTCATCACATACAAATTGTCAAAAACTGTTTGGTCTGGTAATAGTTCTTCATAGTTTCTTTCCAAAGTAAGACATGTGCACAAAAGACATTATTAATTGTGTGCATTTACAAACTATGCATAATTTAAAAGTGGTGTCATTTGTCCAGAAATATATCTAGGCTTCACACTGATTGATTATATACTGTTAAAATTTTACACAGAAGTGTAGTACATAATCACATTTTCTATTCTTCTGTGCAAGTTATAGTTTTCTAAATCAGACTTCATTGTCAGGAGCATGTTCATCTTCAATACAGAATATACTGAGTAAAAATAAGATCAAGTCTGCACATTTTGTGATATAAATTTTTGAGATTACTGCTGTTGGTACTATATATCTCTCTTGTACTGGGGACTCTAAATCTTGCTGTTTTTACCACATTTGTTCCAGGATGATTTATACTATCCTCTGCTTTGTTTATGTTCAGCAGCTAGTAATATGTTCTTTGTGAACATGACTTACTCTGTAATTAAGAAAGAGAGATACCAATAAGGATTAAAACATATTATAATCTTTTTAATTTTGCTAAATAATTGCTCTATGAGAAATTAATTTAAAAACACAGAAATACACACACAGAGACTCATTACATATTAAAGCAGCATTTATGCATCGCTAACTTCTACTGCAAATTCTGAAGTAGAATTTGGTTTAATAACAACTATACAATCACTTATCTATTGAAAATTTTATCATTTGTTTTATAATGCTCAACAGTATAAATATTTACTATTATGAGCATTCATTATGATAAAATTTATCTTTTTACATGAAGGTAATTAGTGAATTTTGGTTTCTTTTTAGAATCTGTCTATGTGCGGAATCACTATATTTCTAGGGAGCACATTCTAGATTATGTTTTATTTTCACATAAGAAATCTTTTATATAAAATTATGCAGTTTAGAAGCTTTCATGGGAAATTTTACAAACCTGTATGAAGTATATTTTACAAAGTGTAGTCTAGCATTTCATAAATTATCTCTAATAAAATTTGTACAAAGATAAATAGATATTCACTGTTACTTCTTTTTCAAAATCTGATCTTTTTTTTCTACACAGTGAGAAGGATTTAATTTCATGTCTGCCCAAGAATACTCCCTATGAGGCAGAAGTGAGACATACCTCCATGCTCCAGCCTTTTTTACCATATTCTTCCATCAACCATCTCTCCCATGACACTCTGCTTCTCTGCAGGGTTTGATAAGCTATTGCAATGCCCACACAAAACTCATAAGCAGTACTTATGATTATTGAGCAATGGAATTTATTAGGGAAGTTAGCAGGTCAACAGAGATAAGGATCAGTAAATATTGAAGACACATTCCTTTGGCAACAGCAGTGGCTCTTCTTAACTATCCCAGCACCCACACCCCTCTCTGGTCCTCAGACTTTCACCCTGCAACTCTTTTCCTCAGCAATTCTTGGGTGAAGTTCTTTAATAATATCCAAAGGATCCCAAAATTCTGAAAGCCAGCTTTTTATCCAAAGACCCTCAGCTTTACTAGTTCTTTGAGCTGAGAAGCTTGCTATTCTGCTGGAAGTCATTGGTGGTGCTTCTCTGTTCTCCGCCTGGTTTCTCCTCTGTGTCGTGATCTTGCTCTTC
This sequence comes from Nesogale talazaci, assembly GCA_004026705.1. Taxonomy (NCBI): domain Eukaryota; kingdom Metazoa; phylum Chordata; class Mammalia; order Afrosoricida; family Tenrecidae; genus Nesogale; species Nesogale talazaci. Next base: position 75,880 of record PVJH01008454.1, on the reverse strand, counting down.
CTTCCTCTGTTTCCCCTGCCACTTCAGGCAGAGACCTCTGTTGCTAACATTTTATTTGCTATATGCTCAAGGAATTCCTGTTTCTTTTTCTGAGGTGGATCTCAGTTATACCTAGCAGGATGGCTAGACATATTTGCATGATCCTCACCAATCACTGAGTGGAGTTACAATGGCTCTGTAAAGTTAATCCATAGACAAGAATTTTACTTCACTACACAGTTTGATAGACCTAATCAACAAATGCATGGGATGCGCCATTCTCCAAAGATGCTTCTCTCTGGTTGCTTACTCTTGTTAAAATGGAATAAGGACTTAAGGACAAGATGAACATAAGAGCACATATGACTCCCGAGTGCAGGTAGAATCTGGAGGAACTGGGAAACTTCTGGAGGAATCATTAGAAAGGGTCAACTATTTCACCCAAGAATCAGCGAGAAGACTTAAGATGGCCTGGAATAAATAGCAATGGACCCTGCTTTAAGTGATACATGTTTCATGCACGTGAAATGTTTCTCAACCTCAATTAAGTGAGGGTCTACTTGCATAAAGTTTCAAGGAAGCAGTGATTTGGGGCAGCTGATATTTCTCTGATGACATTTTCACTGCCATTTACCTTCGGGAAAATAGGTTTTTTGGAAATGACTATTCCCAAGAAAATCTCATTATCTTTTTAAAGATGTGGGAGAGATGGCTTATTTATTTGATGGACATCGTAACAAGAAAATAAAAATTAGTAGAAAATAAAGTCAGAAACACCCCCAAGGAAAAAAGATATTAAATCATTCAGCAATATATGCAAATGTATGAAACAGCATCTGTACACTTACCAGCTCTGAAACTTGAAAAATACAGTAAATGAAATCAAAGATTTTTAATAAATTCAATAGCTATTATTCAATAATATTCATTTTATAGATATTGCATTAAATCCTCTAACAAATGTACATAAATGTAATATAAGAAGGGAGAGAGACAACTTGAGCAGGCTGACCCATTCTCTGTCTTACTGAACTCATCATTTAGTTTTACTTGCCTTTAAAGTTTTGGGTAAATGTTTACAGAATGAGAAATTAGATAAGAAATTTGTTATCTCTTCCTCCAAATCAGGTGAGCTTATTGTTGCTGTTGGGTGTCATCAAGTTGGTTCCAACGCGTAACTACTCCATGTACCAAAGAATGAAACACTGATTGGTCCTGCGCAATCCTCACAGCTCTTCTTATGTGTGAGCCCCTGATTGTATCCACTGTGCCAATAACACCTTGTCCAGTGCCTTCATCTTTTACCCTGGCCCACTGCTTTAAGAAACAGAATGGCCTTCTCAAAGGACTGGTCTCATCTGACAACATGTCCAAAGCACATGAGATGAAGTCTTGCCGTCTTTGCCTCCAAGAAGTATTCTGGTTGTACATCTTCCAAGACAGATTTGATTATTCTTTTGTACATCCACGGTATTTTCAGGATTATTTGCCAGTATTTGTGAGATTCAAATGCATCAACTCTTCTTTAGTTTTTCTTATTTGATGCCGAACATTCTGGCATATGTCATATTATTTAACATTTGCAATTTCATATCTACCAAATGCTGTGTTATTTCTTACATATTAAGATTTCCATCTTTCAGTGGATTTTATTGATGTCATTCTCTTTCAAGTCCCATTTGGCAAATGACAGCCTTTGTCCCTCTTGCTCTTGCTGGGTTGGGTCACAAGATCCTCTGTTGTTTTTCCTTGACCCATTTACACTTACATACAATTTTATTATTTAAATTTTATTGTACTACAAAGCTACTCCACTTTCTGATTTTCTTGGGAGGACACCCCAAAATACAGCAGCATCCACAATTATTTCTAAATAGCACAAGTGGACAATTCCACCTAATTAAGATATTGCTTAAGAAAACTATTAATTATAGGCCTCATGCTGCTATGTGTTAGGTGTTACACTGCTCACCTCATGGCTGATAGTTCAAAACCAGCAGCCAATTTGTGAGATACAAATGACTATTTACCCTATTGAAATTTAGCCCTCGTATCTGTGGGTGGACTTACTGTGAGACAGAATCAGTTTGATGGCAAAGGGCTTGATTTTGGTTTGAAATGAGATGATAAGTGGCCTTCAGTGAAGATGTTACCCATCAGGTAGGTCTTGTAACCTGGAGGAGATTTCCAAAGTGATTTAAAATAGTATCAGAATGCAAATATCATGTCATCCACAGATATCAAAAATTTAATATAGCATTAGAATGTTTCAATATATGTTAAGATTAGACAATGTAGGTAAGCATTCAAGGAGACACTAGGTGAACAGATACTAGATTGCTTTTGGTACTTCAGAAAACACTGCTTGTGGTCCTTCCAGCCACAACTTTCTCCCCTCTCTTCTCAATGTAAATTCCTCTCAGTGTTTCTGATGGCCATTGGTTTGCAATTCACGATGAAAATTCATTATGTAAATTTTACTCTAGAAACATGCTTTAGTTTTGTTTGACTTTAAACACTACATTAAGGGAAGCAAGCAGCTCATATCTTTGCATTTTGTTTCTGAACATTAGAATTTTGAGGTCAATCCATTGTTTGGTATTGTTTGTTATTAATTACTTGTGGTTAATGTATTATCTCTATGCTAGTCTTCAGTTGTTCATTTTTTTCTGTTAAAATTGTGCTTCCCTCAATTTCTATTTACTATTAATCATGAAAAGTTACATACATGCATTCATATAGATGAAGAAATATAAATTAAAATAATGAGATGAAAACTAGGCATATCTTTAGCTTTATTGCTATGAGGATACCTGAGAATGATGTAGTTAAAACTATCAAACTGGATCAATAGATGTCCCAGGACCACTCACTCATGGGAAATAAATAAAGGGAATATTTATCCATAAGCTCTAGATTTTCCACTATTCAAGGACTAAGCGAAGCTATGTCAACACCTTTATTTTTCTAAACGATGCATTTGTAAGTTTCATACAGATTCCTGTCAGCAATTTGCATATTTTCAGAAAAATTCCAAGGAAGAAAATAGTTATGCTTATGGTCTCCAGTTAGATGCAATTACCAATATTTTTATGGTTAGTGAAATTTACATGGAATTGGCAAAAAATACTATGATTAGAGCAATAGGCAAAAGTTAAAGTATTTATAGTTGTGATAAAATACATCCATAAGCATCACAACAAAAGAATCACATTTCTAGGCATATATTCTGGAGAAATATTGACTTAGATATAAGGATATATTAAAATAACTAAATGAATGTAGATTTTAAAACCTTGGGTAAACAAAAGAAAAGATGAATAACAGATGCCTGAATTTGATATAGGCATAGAATAAAATATTAAATACAATTAAAATAGTACCTTATATTTATATGTAGATTAATATTCTATCAACTTGAAGATATATATAAAAGTGTAGGGGTAGAGATTAGCCTCTCAATCAGATCACAGTCTGATAGATCTGTGGATAGATCATCTCCTAAGAAGGGCTCTGGGAACTTCCCATCTTTCTCTGGCTTTGCCTTCCTGCTGGCTGAACTGATGGCTGCCAGAGCCACGCTAGTGCATCCACAGGATTTAGTACCCAAAGGCCTGTGGTCTTGCAGTACTCTGTGTCATTGCTCGTGACTGCATGAGTTTGAAGAGGGACACAGGGACTTATTGTATCAGACTTATGGTACGTGAGTTAGACTGGACTCAGTTGTTTCCCTGATACACAATTGCTTCTTTCTGATATATATATATATATATATATATATATATATATATATGTCTCTGGATTTGTTTCTGTGGTCAACCTGGTCTACATAACACAAATACATGTACTTGTCATTTAAGAAAGCATTAAAAAACATATGTTTAGTCTTGAATCATCTTTCTGAAAACTTCTCTATATGATAAAATTCTAAATAATTATATTAATAAGTGAATTATTAAATGTACAATTGTGATTTCATCTATGAGAAGAGAAAAGGAGATTGTGTAGTATGCAATGACTTTCAAGTGAAATGACAATTTTTTAAGCTAATATTCACCATCTTTTTATTTCTTATATAGTCTCTATATATTTAAGACACAATAAAAGCTAGCATCTGGGATATATTGTATCCTTCTTGAAAAAAGGTTGCTGGAATATTAAACCTTACTATTGGTAGTAGAAGTCAGACCCTTACTCTCCTCCAGAGATTCCGAAGGCTATTTTATTTTGGTGATTTAAAATTAATAACCCCTCAATCCTGTGCTTACTGTGCAACATGCAAAACTTTTTAGACAAAAATAAAAATGAGAAAATAGAAAAGCATGACATAAATCAACAAGAAGTTTTTTTTTTATGTTAGATCTTGTTGTTTAGATTCAAGTGAATCTTCTCCTGGAAAAGTGCCTTTAGATATAAAGTAAGTGCTATATCTGTACATATAGCCAGAATAACAAAAATCACAGCTATCCACTTGAAGGTCTTATGTAGGTCTTTAAGTATCACAGTTATCAGAATAAACACTGAGCAAGGATTTGTGTGAATAATGCATTTTACTCTTATTTACTGAGAGTATTCCCTGCATGAAGGTCATAGATCAATAGTAAAAGGACAAGTATGTTTTAAAGTGGAGAGGAGTCATGATAAAATGATCCAAAGTATTTAATAAATATTGAACATTTAATAAAGAATATAAAGAAATAAAATGCAAACTGTGATAGAGAATAATGATTTCTTGGTAAAAAGCTATTTTAAAAGAGTTTCTCTGAATAGCAATGAGGCAGACACTTAAAGAATTGGGGAAAAAAACAACCATTTCAAAAACAACCATTTTGAAGCACAAATGAAGGATATGTCAGGGCAAAGAAGCACCATCTATACAGAGTTGTACTCAAGGATGAGTCAAAAGTCTTCAAGTTAGAAATTGCCTTGTGTTCTTAAACAAGAGTGAATCATGGGTTACAAGGCTTGTGATGCTGTAGAGAAATAAAACTGGGGAAGTCACCTAACTTTTATAGTTCCAGTTATACTTGTGAGTTTAATTTTGATTTTGCTAAGATAATAAATGTCTTTAACCTAGAAATAAAGCAAACATTACCAATTTGTTAAGGCTGCTTTTCTGACGTCTATCCATAATACATCAGAGTTAGAGAGATGGGTTACCCAATAAGCAATGTAAATACAAGTTTAGGACATCAACAATAAGGATGCATTAATTGTGGAAAGTAAATACCCATATATCCCATGGAGACCCAAACAAAAAACGCCAAAACAAATTCATGGCAACACTGAAAAACAGAGCAGAATTGCTTCTGAGGTTTTCTGAAGCTGTAACTCTTCACAGGAGTAAAAAAAAAGTGCTTTATTTCCCCACTGTGTAGAGGCTGGTAATTTTGAACTACAGACTTTGAGCTGAACAGCCCAGTACATCCTGGGATAACCACTGACCAACACAAGAGGTCTCAAAAAAGGATAGAGTAAATAAACGTATTTCAAGACAAGTATGACATTCAAACATAGAAGGAGGTAGCAGTTTGCAACTGTTCACTGAAAAGTAAATGGTATAAATACACAAATGGCTCTGCCAAAGAAAGGTGTAGCAGTCTGCTTCTGGAATACTTATAACATTGGAGAACCATGGAGAAATCTACTGAGTGATATGTGGTGTTCTGAGTCGGAATGGATATAAGTGACCTAGGATAAATATTTAGAATATTCTGAGACAATTATGAAAGTTGACTCAAATATTTATAATGGAAATTAATATAAAAGTAATTTTAGCTGGGTAATAAGTGTATATAATAATCAATGGGAACACATATACATAGATTTGTTCAATACATATGCATACTTATTGATTTTATATAGATATATACACACATGTATTTAGATAGATGGATAGAGAGATCACAGTATAACTTTTGTTGATATATGGAAAATGTAAGCAGGTGATAGAAAAGGGTACACATTTTTTAATAGATTCATTTTGTTTGGCCCACAGATTAGAATTTGCATTTCCACTCTAGTTAATCTAAAGCAGAATCTGCATTTTAGCAAATTCTGCCAATATGGCTATATAGAAGAATCACTTGTAATGGGCACATATGTATTCTCATCGGGGTATTGAACCAGAAGAAATCAAATCTAGGCTGAATAGACCATGTCCTAGTTTTATCACCAGATTTTTCTTAGGCATTTTTCTTACTAATAAATCAACTATTTCATGACACATGGAGCTAGCTTGAAATACTTTTGCTTATGAAAATAGGACTGTTGTTGTCATTGCTGTTAGGTGTTTTTGGGATGATCCCAACTCAGAGGGAGACTTCATACAACAGAGAAAACACTGCCTACTCCTGTATCTTGCTCCTAACTGCTCTTGTGTTTCAGCATCGTCAGCCCCTGTGTCAATAAAAGTCTTCTTTTGGTGAAGCCTACCTACTTTACCAAGCATGATGTCCTGGTATAAGGACAGGTCTCTCCTGACACTATGTCCAAAGTACCTGAGGTGGGAGACCAAATCTCAACTGCCTCGTCATCTGCATACAGGTGCAGGAGTTTTCCACTTAAGGAGCTTCCCAGCTGTATTTCATTGAAAAGAGATTCCTCTGTTCTTTGGGCAGTCCATGGTACATTCAATATCCCTTGTCAGCTCAAGAGCTCAAATGCTTCAATTCCTGAAACTTCCTTATCCAATGTCCAACTTACATATGTATTTGAGACAATTGAAATGATCATGGTTTGGGTGAAACACACCTTAGTTGTCCCAGAAACATCCTTGCTTTTCAGTACTTTAAAGAGATCCGTGCACCAGACCTAGTCAATGTGTCTTGTAGACTTGTTACTGCTGCTTCTATGAACTTTGATACAGAGAAAACAAAATCCATGAAAAACTCAATCTTTGTTTTTCTGTCTAGCATGATCCTGTTTGTGAGGATTTTGATTTTCTTTACCTATCCTTGGTCCTGATCAGCAAGTACCCCACATCCTCCTAATTTTCACAAGGAAGGGTCTAGTTCAATTATCTGTATATTGTAGGTTGTTAATAAACCTTCCTCCAATACTGAAAGCAAATTTGTTGTCATATAATCCACTTGTGGATATTGAGCTTCTCTATTGTCTCTACTGCAAATAGTGTCAGTTTGGTTTCTGAATGTTCCATCTGGAAAAGTCCAGTAAAGTTACCTTTTGCTGTTACAAGCAAAAATTTATATGAAGAACTGGTTTGTCTTGGGAAATTCTACCCTCTGAGGTTCAGCATCCTTTCTCTCACCAATACCACAGTTTCCATCTACGAATCTTTCTGGTTTGCTTCCAGCATTTTTATTAGAATGGACATTAATTACGAATGATTCTTGATGGCTTGTTTCATCAATATCAAATTGTCGAGCTTTTTATATTTCTTAAATTTCTTCATTACTACCTTAGGTAGTTGGTACATCAATTCGATTAATATTTGGATGGGATTCCTTAAATGAGAGAGACATAGGGGTAATTTACCTCCCAAGGCCCTGTGCCTGAGAGCAACACAATTCACAGCCTGGCTTAAATAGCGGATGGAGTTCAAAGACAAGTTAATCTATGTAGTGCCTCTGAAAGTAGACTTTTCACTGTCATACTTATTCATAGTTTTGGGCCAAACAAGGAGCTCATAGTTGAACTTCTTGAACAGCAATGCACCTCCATTTTACACATGATACATGTACACCCCAAATTCATTCTGTGTCCTTGCTGTTAGGCCAGCACATTGACTGGATTCTCCCAGGCACTACAAGGGTTATTTGTAGGGATTGGCACATAAGATTGTGGTCTCAGAACATCCCCTTTATTTCTCTTGATGTTGGGAATGTCTTCTCTTTCGAAAACTTCGGTCCTTCACCCCCCCCCCCTCCACCGTGAGCTGGGAGTCTATTTATAATTGGAATGTGCCTTCCCCTTCATCTGGACTGCCATTGTTCCTCTTCCCTTCTTGTTTTGGTTCTATCTAGGACTTTTATTTTATTTTTTATGATTCAACTTATTTTTGATTCTCATTTACTGTTCTGCCTTTTAAAATTTTTAAACATTTCTTTGATGGTGTCTCTTACTCAATTTTTAGCTATAATATGAACATAATTCCTTTCCATGAAATAAGGTTATTACCTTGCTTTGCAATTTGTGTTGGAAATCTTAACTTGACAAATATTGTCTCAGGTTCACATTTATAACTGATATAAGAAACATAACTGACATAATAAATGAAGCATACATACAAGGAAAATAAGCATAAATTGCAAATGAATAACACATGTAATTTCATGCTTTTCTCAAGCAGTAGTAGAGACCTAGCTGTGATACAGAAATTACAGACACTCAATTGACTTTATTTTTTAGTGATAGAAAATGTGAATTATTCAAGCTAAAGCTATTAAATATTTATAGGGCTTCATATTATAAAGTTATTGATTAATGCCTTTAGTAAAGAAACTATTATCTCTGATTACATCAAGGTCATTCTGAGGAACAGCACTATGACACAAAGTTTTATATATGGAAATATCAGAAGCTAATTCATAATTCATATTTAACAGATAACATAAAGATTAACCCCTCAGAGAATGTGAAGATAATGCCCATGTTCTCCTGACAATTCTTTATACTGGAAATTTGGAAAATGCCAGTGTTTTATGACTACCTATTCTTGTACTATGACATGAATTAATGCATACCTGCTTCACTAGTCCTATGGGCACAAAAGGATTTTGAATTATGTACAGCAGATATATTTTACAAAATTAAATGAGCTGAAGTGCCTCTTCTCTGTGTAGTCATTAGAAATGTTCTGACAATTATTTCTTTCATAGTCTTAGAAATAAGGGATTTCTTTTTAGTACACTATCTGATATCTGCTATGCTTTCTCTAATACTTTAGATACTTGGGCTTAATTCTCCATTTGGAAGTATATATGTAAAGTGTTAGCTAGACAAAAATGGACAAAGGGAAAATAGGTGATGGTGGCGGGAATCCTAAAACAAAGGAGAGGGAGGGATGTGTTTCTTCCCATATCTTTGCAGAAAAAAGAAAGGCAAAGGGCCATGAAAACACATTTGGAAGAGACATAGATAATGAAAAGACATGCGGGGGATAGAGGGTGTTGACACTACATCCAGCATGGATGAAGAGACTCTTGCATTTGAGTCTTAAGACAAGAGCCCAACATGAGGTCCAGGTGCCAGATGCAGGGATGCAGATACTTGTGCAGGGACAGTGAATCATTTAAGGTGGCTTTTCTAGGCAAAGTCTCTCTTTCTCTGACTTTTATTTTCATAATTTTTTTGCAAAGCTTAAAAGTCATCTTGGGAAGTGGGGAGAGGGAGGGAACAAGGAAAGTGGTCAGCCCTCAGGGATCCCTCCAGGCCTGCAATGAGGAGGATCCCATGCCGGGAGACAGGCCCCAGGTCCCCCCCCACTCTTGATTCAGGCTTTCAGCCTGCTGCTTTCACAGGGGAACCATGGGGGGGGGGGGTGCGCAGGCTAAGGTCCTGGATCTTCTGGGCGGATTCAAAAACAGCCATCTGTCCAGATGTGAGGGAACGCTGGTCTTCCATCCTTTTTGAGGCTATAGAACCCTCCTCATCTGGGGTCACCTCAGTCCCCTTTTGGACTCAGTGTGTGAGCTGTGGTTCTGAACGCTCTGGCCCAGGGATGTAGCATCCCTGAAAGCAATGGCCACATCCTGGGCAGTCCCTGCATGGCTGCTGGCACACACATTCCAACTACTCCAGGGAGAACTCAAGGCTGTGCCTTAGAGGGTCACGCAGTTTGGGATAGTAAGGGCCAAGGGCCAATGGGTCCCTGGAGCTGGCCCCCTGGTGCCAGAGGCTCTGTTTCCTGGGCTGCAGAATCCCAAGCCCGCATTCTACAGGCTTTCCCTGCACGGGGCTGGAATGACCTAAGGGGTGCTACTGAGAGGACTCACCTGTGAGGAATTCTTGGAATATCATCCTGGTGTTTATAAAATGAGCCCTCTAAGATGTAGAATGACGTGTCTCTGCACAGTGAACCTCCTGGATCCAAAAGACAGCTATACCATCAGAGATACATGTGTGCGCATGTATCGAGTGATTATATATATGATACATCACAGTGATTATGCATAACAAGTGATATTTACAGATATATAATCAATTGATATAATGTATCAATTATAGATGGAGTTACAGATGATATATCCACATACATAATTTATATATATTTTAATTTGCATAATTCTTCCTAATTTATAAAAAGTGGTATTCCCTATGATTTCTCTCAAATGTTTTCCAAAGTTTTGCCCTTATGTTTTGTTAGTGTAAAAGAGAATTTTTTTCTCATCCTCTATGAAGAAACCCACACAAGATACACAGCACACAGCAATATTTCCTTCTATATGTGTAGAATGTTGACTATGTACCTTATTTATACAGAAATTACAATATATTAATTTTAAGAATAGTCCAAACATAAAGACTTTATGTGTTAATTTTAAATAGATATATATTTAGCCTAGCATGAGTACAAAAAATGCACAAAGTATGAGTGTTATAGTTAACTTTGACATTAGAGATGCCTTTGTTACATTTATCGAGGAGTCTCCATTGCCTAGAACTGCTATAACAGACAGAACTAAAGCAGAAGTCTATTTTCTCAAAGGTTAAGCTGCCTTCTTGTTAAGTTGCACAAAGTCTGTTGCAAATCCATGCACAGCAGAAGGACGCAGGACGGGTCCCGTGTCATTCTTTCAGTCGCTCCTATGCACGAACTCTTTGTTGTAGCCATGGTGTCTCTCCACCTCGATGAGGAGGGCCTTCCTCCAGTGTGCTGACCCTCCTCTTCAACCAAGTCTCCTCTGACCATATGCACAAAGCACATAAGAGGAAGCATTGCCATCTTTGCCTGAAGGAGCGCTCTTGACTTCATTCTTTCAAGACAAGGTGGTTTGTCTTTCAGCAGTCCGTGATACTTCCAATAGTCTTCTCCACTGGGGCTGGATGTCTGAGTTCAGGACAACAGTCTGTGGGTGGACAGTTTAGGAGGGGTGCCCTTTTATCTTTCTTATATCCTTTCAACATCTATGAGTGCTGCATTCCTTGGAGCTCTTCGTGTGTCTTGACATCAGTCTTCCCATGGGTGTATTATGTTGGCAATGCAGAGAACTTGGCTCCAGGCTATGGCTACACTCGTGGCTCTTCCTTCTTGGTGTCTCTGAGAGATGTTCCCTTGTTGCATCCTCTATCAAATGAGATTGATAAAGATACGATCTGATCTGTAATTGGATCTTTCCCCGAGTCCTAGCTGATTGTTAGAATGCTGTAGCTGCTCTTATGATGACTCTGGGTTATAATTACCCTTTGTGCAGCAAAACACTTCCCTGTTCTCTGTCATCTTCCAAACCTTGCTATTATTTAGCCCATTGTCAATTGATGTTACTTAGAGTCTTTTTAATTCTGACCTTCTACTTAACCAACCATGGTCATAGAGGCAAAGTGTCCTTCTCCCAAGAGGAATTTGTTCATTCATATGGAAGTGCTTAGTATAGTCAATATTCTTCACAGAAAACATGATTCAAGTAGCAACTTTTTTTAGGATGTCCTATTTATTGTTCAGATACCATATGTATATGAGGGAACTGAAAATACCAGGCCACCTTTGTTTTCAAGTCACATCTTCTATGATTCATACTTTCAGTAATGTTTTTGTAGCACATAGCTCATGTAACACAATGCATCCATAGAGCTGAACTGCTAATTGCATGGTGATGTCCAGCTACAAACATATTCAAATTCCTTTCAGAAAAATGTTACTGCCTAAAATATTGGTACTATTGTTTGTTAATTGTACATTAGGTTGCATCATTTTCTTTGGAATTAACACAGATATGGATGAATCTCTAGCCAGGATGTATCTTCTTGCCATATTTCTTGCCATAAACAGGTAAATACCTTCCATTCTATATCAGTTTGCTTAGTCCTCTCAATTGACATTCCCTCAATTCTGAGAGGCTTACTATTCATCAATATTTTTAGGGCAGATTGAACATCTTCCTTCAACACTATCATTCTTGGTCATATGCTCCTCCTTATAATCATGTTTGAATACTGACAGATTCATTTCTTTTTTAAATCATTTTATTGGGGGCTCATATATTGTTTCTCACAATACATAAATACATATATTGTGCTATGCTTCTTTGCATGCCTGCCGCTGTCATTATTCTCCAAACCTCCACCTTTCCACCCAAGCTCCTCACATCAGCCTCCTATCCCTTCCCCTCCGTCCTTGCTCCCCACTCCCCCACCAATCCTCAATACTCTGTAAATTATTATTGTTTTATCATAAATTACGCTGCCTGTTGTCTCCCCTCACCCTCTCCCCCAATATCTGTCCCCCCCTTAGGAGGTTATGTGTATATACTCGAAGTTGACTTCCCCTCTCTACGTCACTTGTCTTCCATCGATCCAGTAGTTCCACTCCTACTACTGGCTCCAAGGGCTTCATCTGTCCTGTGTTCCCTGCATTTCCATTTTCCATCTCCACAATTGTACCTCTTCCAGTCCAGTTGGATTTGTAAGGTAGAACTGGGACTATTAACAGTTGGGGGGAAGAAGTCTTCAAGAGCTAGAGGAAAGTTGTTTCTTCATCCCAACCTCACAGTGCCTCCCTAGATTGTCTCCTCCCCACAACTCCCCTGTGAGAGGGTGTCCAATTACCCACAGATGGCCCTTGGGTCTCTATTCCTCTTCCACCACCCCCCCTCATTTGTAGTGACGTGATTCTTGTTCTTTCATGCTTGATATCTCCTCCCTTCAGCCCCCCGTGATCACACATGCTAGTGTTTTTCTTCTATGTGGCCTTTGCTGCTTCAGGGCTAGATGGCCATCTATTCACCTTCAAGCCTTCACCATCACAGTTGCTTTATCATTTAGTAACTGGGTGCCATAAGATTTCTCTTCTCTGTTTGTGTCTGCTCCCTTCTGTCTTCAGTAATCTTATCAGGAAGGTGGGCACACAATAATATGATTTTTGCTCTTTGATGCCAGATATCTGCGTCTTTCCACATCTCATGGTCGCACAGGCTGGTGTGCTTCTTCTAAGGTGGGCTTTGTTGTTCTGGGACATTTAATCGTTTGTTCACCCTCAATCTTTTAAGTTTTCGGATGTCATATCTTTTGATAGCCGGGTACCATCAGCCACCTTTACCACTCTTGCTCAATCCCCACATGTCCTCAGTGAGAGATCGCTTACAGTGTTACAAGTTTTTCCTTCTTGATGCCTGAGATCTGGTCCTTTTGACACCTCATGGCCACTTCTTCTCTGGGGTTTGGAGACTTATTAGCTAGATGGCTGTTTGTTTATCTTCAGACTTTGAGACCCCAGATTCCATATCCTTTGTTAGCTAGGCACCATGAGTTTTCTTCACCGCATTTGCTTATGAATCTATTTGACTTCAGTGATCACATTAGGCCAGTGAGCATTCTGAAATGCCAGATTAGTAGAACAAAGTGTTCTTGCCTTGAGGGAGAGCACCTGGGGTCCAAGGTCCAGCTTCTACCTTAGTACTAAACATATAGATATATGTATCTGGATTTATTCCCTCCTTATAATATGTGCTTATATATACATATGCACATGTCTGTGTTTAGACCTCTGCAAGTGCCCTTTGCCTTCTAGTTCCTTCCTCTATTTCCTTTTAGTTCCTTCCTCCTGTCCCACTGTCATACTCAGCCTTCATTTGGGTTTCAGTTACAATACCCTTCCTTCTGACCCACCAGGTCTCCCACATCCTCCTGCGACCCACTGCAGATCACCAATTGTTCCCCCCCTCCCCAAGTCTGTCCAGGTCCCCCCTTCTTCTCCCCTCTCCCCCATGTACCCCCAGGAACCATTAACCCAGTCTTTCTCTCTTCTTGACTATCCAAACAGTAGTGCTCCTTTCTTGATTAGATCCATTTTGGGGACTCAGCCCACATTTCTTTGCCACCATATGACCCACAAAATATCCTCTGTCATTGTCTGCTTCCGTAGGGAGACGGTATGTAAGGTCCTGTTGTTGTTTTCCCTGTCTCCCCTGTGGTGTAGGTTTCTGCAAGGATGTCATTTTCTGGGTATCGTGAGAACAGGACCATCTCTCTTTCTCATCCTCTGTATCCACCTGTCTCCGTGTGGGTGTAGCATTCTGGTCCCTCCCCCAGGCTGTTCTCTGCCACCCTTACTTCCAGGTCTGGATGTGGCTAGCCCTGTAGCAATCTCTTTTCATGCCTTCTTCCATGTGTCCACTCTGTCTTCATGGTTGGGTGCTACATGGTAGGATCTGCATGCCCACTCCAGCTTCTGTGGAGATAAGACCCACACTTTCCACTGGGGTGAGCTAGTGCCCACCTCCCTCCATTATCCTTTCACTTTCAACCCCCCCCCTTTTTCTCCCTTCCCCTCCTTCCTTCTCCCTCATTGTGTGTACACAGCATGTACCTTCCTAGGTTTGTGCCCCCTCCTCTTCTTTTCCTAAATCTCTACCCAACTGTTAAGTTACAGGAGACTTCTCTATACGTACCTTGTTGATGCACTTACCTCAGGGGACTCATGCTGTATTTCTCCTTTTGTGATTAACTGACTTCATTTAGCATAATTTCAATTCAGTACATTACTTTGTTTTTAATAAACAATTTTGACATATCTGTGTTCCACACTGTTAAATGGTTTAAATATATTAAAAATATTTGTGTATTAATGACTATGGTAAGTACATAATCTCTTTTTATTTTTTTTTGTTTTGGGGGCATCACTGCCCTCTGGTGGTGGGAGTAGGACATAATCTGTTTTCAATTTGAGATTGAAGAGTAAAGGAATGATGTTTAACCTGTCAATAAGTCACAGCTTGATGACCTTATTTGGAGACACTAAGGAAATAAATAGCCTTTTGAGATGGGACACATGCTGATTCCCTGCGAGAAAAGTTTGCTGACAAGACACATGGAGATACTAGAGTACTGGACCTGAAGGTGTCATCCAAAGACTACGGCCATTGCTGAGAAGCCTCTACAGCCACTAGACCTCATGACTTTTCACCCACTGGTCTGTAATCTTCCTGCATTTGGCATCATTGCATTTGTTTCCTGAGTCTGAAGAGGAATTTATAGATTGGTATCAGACATAGGGCTAATATCAGACTTATGGGTTTGATCTGGACGGGGTTGGGACATTTTCTGAGTGCTCAATTTCTCTTATATATGAAATTCTTTCTTATACACATATGAGTGTCTATGATTTTGTTTCTCTTCTCTACCCAAACTAACACAATGACCACATTCAATATTAGAACATTGTTTTCATTATTCTATCCACTGTTATTAGCCCCTATTTACCCCAACTTCTCCTGCCATAACTTTAAGAAAATATAAATCTAGTTACTACCTCTATGGTTTTAACCAACCTGAATTTTGTATTAATAATGATACAAAATGGATCCCAATAAAATAAAACAAAGAAACAATTCTCAATCTAAAAGAACTCAAGAGATGATACATTGTAGAACATATGAAGAATGGGCTTAAAGGGGAAAAATTGGTAAGATGCGAAATTTAACCTATTTTAGGATTATTCAACAACCAAGTGCAATCTGTCTGAGGATAAGGCTGTTCACATCTTTAGTTGATAAAACACTAAAACCAAACTCATTGCTAATCAATATTTGAAGCTGATTTTCCTCCATTTCAGCCTTTCTTCCTCAGCAAGAGCAGGTGCTGAAGGCTGCATCCCATCCCTACCATTATGGTCAGCTCTACTTTGAGAAGGCAGATCTTTCTCAGCCATGCTGTGAGTGTCTTCTGACCCAAGGGCCCCATCTTCACACACTACATCTGCCAATACTGGAGGCTAGTACTATATTGCATTATTTTGTTGCTATTCATCATATTTTCAGTGTATTTAACTGCTGCTCATTATGCTTTGGGCGGAAAATTCCTCCGCCTATTCTTTCATTTTAGCCTGTTATCAGTGAAGAGGCTCCATTGAAACGTGTTTTCCTTGAGTGAGCTTGCTTTTCTTTGAAATATCAGTAGCATGGATTCCAGCATCAAAGCAACATGCAGTCAGCAACACCACAGTATGATAAGCTGAAACTCTAGCTAAGGAGGCCTTTTCTTTTTTGTTTTTGTTTTTGTGGGCATCACTGCTCTCCGGCGGTGGGAGTAGGAGGCAGTCCCGCGCACAACCACTACGCCACCAGGGCTCAGCCCTAAGGAGGCCTTTTCAAGAATGTAAAGATCACAATGCACTTTATGTTATTTAGTGTAGAGGATCCAGTAATCAATATGTTTATATTGATGTTGCCCTCCCTTGCTATCAGTCTTCTTTTATTATGATTTGTTTCTGCTGTATAATAATAAAGCTGTGTTGTGTCCATTAAACTGATGCTCTAAAACCTGAATAAACCTCATTTGCAATTGCAGTTGTATATGAGATATTTAATATTTTTAGAATATTTTATCTTCAAATAATTATCATGTTATCCTTTAATTTCTGTTGCTCCTTATCCTCCTATCTGTTAATACCTCAAAGCTCTTTTATTTGATTCTGATTTTATTGATTTATTTGACAACACCTAAAATGTTTTCCTAAATCAAAGTATTGCAATTTTGTTGAATTTTATAAATAATTTTATGAAGCAATGCAACTTATTTTGCACTGGTTTGTTAATTTTAATTAAAATGGGATGTAAAGTTATAATAGTGTGTTATTGGTCTATAATGTTATGAGCATATATTCTCCTTTATTAAGTCACTATATTGAATATTTATCAACCAGTTAAAAACTTGGATTGATAATGCATTGTCATTTACAAATATTGCTCAAAATATTAGAATAGGTGCACACACATTAAGATAAATTAACCTAGCATCAGCAAGTATTTCTTCCTTTTCAGATCTTGGATGGAATGCACTCAATTTTTACGGAAGTTTTCAAATAATTTCACACACACCCAAATATTGAATTTTATGGTAGAAAGTTATTTAGTTACATATTCAATTTCTTCAATAGATAACAGACTTTACAAAACTCTTTATTGTTATTAATTACATTTACTAACCAGACAAATGTTTATAGATATTTTTCAATTTAATAAAATTAGAATCTCTTCTTTTCTAACAGATACATATATTATTATTAAATATAAGCAAACTAAAATAGCCATATTTCATATTTCAGCTGTATTTAAAGCTGATCCCTGAAAATTCTTTTTTATTGTACTCTTTAGAAATACTGCACATTTACTTGCGACTCCTTCATGTTCCAAAATATGTTATTCCTTCTATGATTTAAAGATTTTCCAACATAGATATACATATAACCTTGTTACATGGTTTATATTTTTCTAGAGTATTCTACAGATATTACAAATTATCTTAGGACATTTATAACCATACTTTTGGCTCTAGTTAATTAAAAGCTAGATAGATTAATATTTTGACAGAATAAAAGAGTCATGCCTTTATGGCCAACATATGAAGGAGAATTTTAGATATGTCTTTGGGTTAGTAAGTTGTGCCCTGGATCTTGAAAGTTGACTATCAAATAAAATTTCTATGGAATATTAACAGAAACAGAATTAATATATATGTAGCTTGTTTCAAAAGACAGATTTTTTTCCCAGAAAATCCTAGGAATCAAGGAAAATTGGCATCACCATTTGTCATTAAAAAAGAAAGAAAAGGGGCTGAGCCCCGGTGGCGTAGTGGCTGTGCGCGGGACTGTGGCCCACTGAGACGGAGGTTCAATTCCAGCAGTGGGGCTGGGCCTCCTACTCCCACCACCGGAGAGCAGTGATGCCCAAAAAACAAAAACAAAAAAAAAAAAGAAAAAGAAAAGAATAATTCAAAATATAATATAGAAACTGATTTAATCACAACCAATTATGACTGATGACTGAGAGAACTCAATGGCATAAAGCTCCATTTTATAAACCAAAGTAAGTATTTTATTCCTCCTCACCTCAGAATGATTTCTGCAGGAAACATTAGGGCAAACTGTTTATTATTGAAATATATTTTGTCATTCTTTTATAATAAAGCACTCTATTAATAATCTTTATGGTTTTAAAATATAATAAAATACCAGCTCTTCTTAGAACATGGGGAGAATAATTAATTGTGCAATACTAAGGAAGAATAAAACATAACAAGCTTTTCTCACACTTGTGGATTCCTAGGCTGTTAAGCTTTTCCTCCATACTCCAGAGGTTTGAGACTAGCAACCACTTGGCAGGAGAAAGATATGGTAGTCTGCCGCCCCAGAGATTTACAGTCTTGGAAACCTGGGGCAGTTAGACCTTGTCTAAATGATTAACTCCAGATCACAATCAACTTACGTGAAGGCAGCAGGCTGAATGGCGGCTAATTCTTGTGGTCTAGTATTGTTTACTAAGGACAGTTCATGTGCTGACCGTTGCATTTTTGTATCTCTACTAAAACTTGTGTCCACTGGAACAGGTTCACAGAGTCTATACAAAGTCACAAACAAAGTCACTGGGCTGGAGCTTGTCACCCAATAATAGACTCCGTCATTTATGAGATCCCGCTTTATGGCACTACTGAAATGCTTTCACCTGAGCCATTACCGAGCAACCTGCATCGTAAGGATAAATCTGCCACTGTGCTCTGCATACAATGACAGATTGTCTACAGGAGGAAGAGGCTCCGTGGGAAGAGAGCGGCTTCTATCGCACGCCTCTGCTCCCCGCATGTATATGCATGTGGGAGCAGGATGAAACGCTGCTTTCTTACAGTGTTATTTATTGGAAGCTGTTACTCTCTTGCATTTTTCACTCACAATTTGACAATTCCTCCTACAATGTAGTAGCTGCCGAGAACACACACTACTCTCCTGTTGAAGCGGCTGTCAATAAAGAAGAGTTCATTTCTTTCCCGCTGATTCTCCATTTGAGCATCTAGGTGCCAGACATTTTGCTGATATCTTGCATTCATTATTTTACCTAGTTCTCATAGCAACTGTATGGCACAGTAAGCTTAATTCCTGTATAAGAACGTGTACAGGTCAAAATTTCTGTAAGTAGTCAATAAGTATTCAACTCTGATCTCCCTAACTGCAAATCCTCTGATTCTTTAATGGGCAACATTGTCTCTGGTGTTTGTGCATCTAATGCACTAATAACTGTGATCTATATTGCATTTTAAAAAAATGGAGCTATACATGCAATTGCTCTTTGTAACTTAGATGTAAAATGAAATGATAATAATAATAAATTGATTTACTAATACCATTAATAATTTATAAGCTCTTTTTTAATGTTCTCTATCATGATTTCCTTCATTCACTTTTAGGTAGATACTTATCAGAATTATGTATTATTAAATCTCTAACTTTTCTTTGATGTTACTTTCCAAGTATGGATCTTTAGACATACAATATTGAGTTTTAGATAATCCATTTGGACTGCAATTCTTACACTACCCTATGCTTTAGAAATGCACTCCAATCATTGCATTTAGCTGTATTTTTAACCCCACCATTGATAGATACCTATTAGGTTAGTTAGTGCTATTATGAACAGCATAGACATCAGTACAATGTATAGTGGTCATTTAATTTATGTCAATTTCATGATTGGAATGTAGGGGTGGTGTCTAGCCTGTTCTTCTGGAGATAGCCAATAAGACCACTGTGTGGGCATACTTTTCTCCTGAGAATTCTGGGAAGTCTTGAGATATTTCCCAGTTGGAGAAGACTTGACTCAGTCTCTCTTGGAGATGAACTACTGACAAGACAAGATGACAGCCTGCTGCTTGATCCTGATTCCTGGAGACGGGAGGAGCCAGAGGAGAAGCCACATGGGCTTGCCCTGATGAAAACAGATCTCTGGGATCCAAGAAGCCACAGAGAGACCCCTGGCAGAGCTGAGATATTTCTATCCCAGCTGGATACACAAGATTCTGTACCCACTGGCCTGTGACTGTCCTGGTGTCATTGTATGTGCTTTGTAAGTTGGAAGGAGAATTTATAGACTGGTGATTCATTCTGTATATTATGTGGCAATATATGGGCAATATATGGGTATCATATATGGCTAATATTGGACTTAAGACTTTGGACTAGACTGGGTTGGGATGCTTTCTCAATATTCCATTCTTCTTGGAATGGAATCAAAATGTGTGTTCATTAATTTGTTTCTCTAGTGTACCAGGACTAACACACAAGGAAAATTCTGATTTTAAGTAATCTGAAATATATGTGAAATTTTCTCTTAGGAATAGTCCAATTGATAAGGTTTATAGATCAGAAAATGTGCATGTGCCTTGTATTTTCCATAGTGTTGACATCAGTCGTTATCACGAGCAATAACTAATTAGGTAACCAAGGTGCCCCTTGCTCCATATCTTCGTGAACAATTGGTAACCTATGATTTTTGAATGTTCCCCAGATTTGTGCTGAAATGTAATTAACTCATATTTCTTTGCTCTTTAACACCCTCTTGTATTATATCTCTCTCAATGTATATGAAGTGCACTTTTTTCTCATTGTAAAACTTGGTCTATGGACTTTTTGCTTACAGACTCATACACACTTTCTCAAATGTTTATTCATTGACTGGTATTTGTGGATAATAGTGTAATGCACTGCTAGTTTTTTCTGCTACTGCTGGATTTGAACTGCCAAGCCAGTGGGTCACAGTCCTGCACCCAACTACTATGCCACTGGGGCTCAGCCCTAATTTTTTAAATAATATTTCTAATGAATAAAATGAACCAGAATTTTACTTACAGAATCTATTATTTTCTTGTTTTGATTGTCAGTGATACTATTTATAAAATGTTAATTTTGAAGATCACGATATGCTAATTGCCTAAGCTTGCTTGCCCTATAAAACTGGCTTACTTCTCCCAAATCAAAAAAAAAAAAAAAAAAAGAACCCCACCCCACCCCAGAAAAGATGTAACTACTGACACAACGTATGTATGTATGTATGTATACATTATGATTAGAGCTGTATGAGTCCCCAATAAAATGATTTTTAAGGAAAAAAAATGTAATCCCTAATGTAAGTCTGAAAAGCTACTAAATGTTAGATAATTAACATATAGGTGTGTATATACATGTGTGTATACATATGCATATCTATACATATATATTAATGTGAAAAGAATAGCTCAATTTACTATATATAATATTTAAGACTACTACCTATAAAATAATATTTCTATATATGAATCAGAATGAACTAAATGGAAAATAATAACCACAAAAATAATACCTTTAAAAGGCATTTAAAATAATTAAAATAACATTTTAATCATTTATTCCAATAATAGTTATTTTGCTAGAAATATTAAAGTGTAGCTTATAAATTATGTCTATATATGTGTACATTCATTTAGCTATGGAATTTTGTGGTATATGGTGATTCTTTCCAAATACTATGTGGCAAAGGTTGCTTTTTATATAATTTACTAAGGTCTTTTATCATTATATGCTATTTTGTTATATTGACTAGTTTTTTCATATACTATAGCATTTATCTTCCTACACTATTTCTCTAAAATGTTACTATACAAAATCTTAAAAAAAAGAAAAAAATCATATTGATAAATTTTATATTACATTAGTTCTTAGGCTAATAAAAAATGAAGCCTCCATTATGTCCTTATATTCCTTTATATATACACATATTCATACATACATGCATACATGCGTGTATATAGCCAGTGACTAGAGAAAAATTGCAAACAGGTGTCTAGCTTAAAGTTGTATGGAATATTTCAAATTAAATGCACTTAGATATGTCCTTGTGATAAGAAAAGAGATGAGACAAATTATCTTAGTTCTATCATCCTAGTCTTCTTTGAAGCTTTTAAAACAAATCAAAGCAAAACAAAAAGGGTCCCATCAAAGCAAATGCCAACCAAGGTGATCTGTTTGGCCGATTAAATTCAAAGCATAGATACTGGCTCAGAAGAGTACAGACGATAATTTTGTCGATTCCAAATGGTCAATATTAAAAGACTCAGAATGGTTTTGGGCTTGGTATCAAGAAGTTTAAGAATATTGTGCTTAACAAAAGATATATTATCTGGGCTCTTAAAGGCATGAAAGTAAACAAGAAGCCATCTATCTGAGAAGCAGTGATGTCCACATGGAAGAAGCACACCAGCCTGTTTGACCACAAGGTGCCAAAGGGATCAGTATCAGGATTTAAGAACTAAAAATCATAACACTGTGTGTGCACCTCCTTGATATGATAGCAGATAACAAATGGATGCATAATCAAGCATGGTGAAGAAAGCTGATGGTGCCTGGCTATCAAAAGATATATCATCTGGGGTCTTAAAGGCTTGAAAGTAAACAAGTGGCCATCATGCTCAGAAGCAAAAAAGCCCACATGAAAGAAGCACACCAGCCTGTGTGACTATGAGGTGTTGAAGCGATCCAGTGTAAGATATCAAAGAACTAAAGATTGCATCATTACAAGGAGGGGGAGTACTGAGTGGGCACTCTTAGCCCATCAATAGGTGAAGCGACATACCCTCGCAGAAGTAATGAAGGGAGGAAAGGAGCCAATCAAGGCACAGTGTGGTAACAATGAGGCATGCAACTTTCCTCTAGTTCTCAAATGGTTCCTTTCCACCCAGTATCATGATCCCAATTCTACCTTACAAATCCAGCTAGACCAGGGGATGTACATTGGAGCTGGAAACATGGGGAATTTAGGACAGATGATCCCTGTGGAACCAGTGATGAGTGTAGTGATACCGGGATGGTAGATGGAAGGTAGAGTGGAATGGGGGAACTTATTGCTGGTATCTACATATGACCTCTCGGGAGTACAGACAGTGGGGAAGTGGGTGAGGGACACAACAGACTGATTACAATATGGAAAAAAAAGAAAACAATAACACTGTGCAAATTATTAAGGGTCCATGAGGGAGAGGGATTGGGGCGGGAAGGGAAATATGGGGAGCTGGTACTGGGGGCCTAAGTGGAGGGAGGATGTTTCAGGCGTGATGATGGCAACAGGCATGCAAATATGGCATGCATACAATTGACATATGTATTGATCGTGATGGGAGTTGTATGAGCCCGCAGTAAAATAATTTATTAAAAAAAGGAGTATTGTACTGGTGAAAAAAGTCCAAGAAAGTTGCTGCAAGTATATTTATCCTTGAGAACAATGCACCTCTTCCTTCTCTGAGGTTAGTCAAAGAAGCCTGAGGTGGATTTCATCAGAAAATCTAGCACCAAAAATAGTAGGCCTGAATTTTGTCCTTTCAGGTGTTGTTTTGTTTTTCTTCCCAAACTTATTGGACACTTTAAGAGAACCTGATGTGAATTCTTAAAAGGTATACAAAATTCTATTTTCAATTGATGAACATTGAGGAAAGCAGGCAAAACTCACTTATAATAATACTGCCTTCATAATTATATAGACCTACATTTGCTTGAAATCGAAAGCTTCCTGAGGTTGATATGTTTGTTTAATTGGATTCCTATGATTTTGTATGAATGATTTTTGACTTAAGTTTAGCCTTACCCTTTCATTTCTATTTTTTCAATATTATCATTTTGAGGTTTGTACATATTTTAATGCCTCCTTTTCTTCTGAATCTTTCTTTGATTCTAAGGAATTGGAAAGAAAGAAAAAGGTCAAAGTGGATGTCAAAAGAACCTCTGAAATGCTGTTAATTTTGGAGTAGATAAAGTAAATGGAAGAAAGGATGAAGTCAAACAGCTGAATAAAATATTCCAAAGGGCAGCTCAAGAGGACAAGCCAAATCGTGTAAAAACTGAGCAAAGATCTAGAATAAGGAAATCAAAAGGGAAGAACACATTCAGCATATCTGAAAATGAAAGAACTCAAGGAAAAAATCAGACTTTGAATTGTATTTTTTGAAAAATTATCTTGGAAAAATGTCACATGATGCAGGAAACATTAATATAGTACAGAGCGAATATATATAGTCACTCTACCACGCAGAAGAGGCCACAGGAAGTAACCTATGAGCCAGAACCCATGGCACTGAAGAAAGAACCTCAAACTGTACAAATACATCAGCCACAAACAAGGTTCCAGGACTTGAAGGCCCAGTGAAATGTTTCAGAAAGCTGAATAAGTTATGGAAGCGCTCATTCATATATGCCTGGAAATTTTGAAGACAGCTCCCTTATCAATCAACTAGTGTTCATTCTGAAAAGAAAGTGTCCCAATAGAATGGTCAAACTAGAATAGTATCTAGAGTGCACAGCAGTACAATTTTGTTTAACATCATTGAACAACGGTTGACTCTCCACATTGACAGGGAAACTCCAGGAAAAAGTTCAGGCCAGATTCAGGGGAGGCGTGGGATGAAGATCCAGGATGGGAGCCTTCAGGATGGATTACAACCCAATGTAAAAAGGACCAATGTTCCCACAACTAGACCGAGGGGTGCCATTATGATAAATGGAGAAAAGATTGAAGTTGTCAAAGCTTTTGTCTTACTTGGATCTGCAACCTTCATGGACGAAAAGGATTCAAAAGCCACATTACCTTAGCTAAATCTGCTGCTGAAGATCTCTGTTGATTATTGAAGAACAAGGATGTGTCATTGAGCACTCAGGTATGCCTGGTTCAAGCCGGCTAATCTCCATGTCATCCTATGCATGGACAAGTTTGGACGTTATACAACAAAATCTGTGGAAGAATCGTTGCTTTTGAATCGTGGTGTGGGGTAGGAATATTGAAAGTACTACGATCTGCTAAAAAACAAACTGATCTCTTTTGGAAGAAATAAGGCCAGAGTGTAAAGTTGACAAGCTATGTAAGTTAGATAGATTTCAGGAGAGACTAGTCATGGGGGAAAGAAATTGTGCTTGGTAGTGTGGAGAGCAGGGTGAGAAAGGGAAAGGCCCTCAACAATGGATAGACACAGAGGCCGCGACACAGGACTCGGACATAGGAGCATTGTGAGGATGGCCCGGGAGCGGGCTGTGTTTGCTTTGCTTTGGTTTTGCGCAGGATCGCAATGGGTTTTAACCGATTCAGTGGCACCGAACCAAAACAATGACAGCATGAATATGTGTAAGACTGAATTCCTACTAGCAGTTACTGAAAATAAAATGTGCTCTGTGTGAGGCAGGCTTTGGCATGGGTAAAAAAATCAAAGGTGTTGATCAAAAACTATATATCTATTCGGGTTTCTAGTTCTTTATATATTTTCCAATTAAAGCTCTCAGGAATTTCACCTACTTAGCTTGAACCTTCAAAAATGTTTACATATTATCATTTTTGGTGGGGCATCACTGCCCTCTGGTGGTGGGAGTAGGAGGCCCAGCTTTGCTCCTGGAGAGCTGCTGCTGGATTTGAACTTCCAACCCAGTGGGCCGCAGTTGGGTGTACAACCACTACCCCACCGGGGCTCAGCCTACATATTACTTTTAGAACATTATATTTTAATTCTTTCATTGTGTTCTCACATTTATATCGCTAACACTGTTAAGGCTTATTTGTATTTAATTTTATTTTTATCTTCCCAAAGATTAACTACCCTTTTCCATACATAGCCCATATGCTCCAAAGCTAATATCTAGGAAATAATAAGATATAAAAAACCTTTATTTAGGCTGAGCCCCGGTGGCATAGTGGTTGTGTGTGGAACTGCGGCCCACAGGGTTGGCAGTTCAAATCCAGCAGCAGCTCTCCAAGAACAAGGCTGGCCCTCCTACTTCCACCAGGGGGCAGTGATGTCCACCAAAAGAGATATTATAAAAAAACACCTTTATTTAAAATTACTCAAATCAACAAGTTTTCATTTCAAAATCAGAAATAATAGGTTTTATATATCCAGTTTCATATTTAAGTAAAATAAGTCAAATTATCTTAAAGTAATCTCCTGAGAGTGAATATTTTATCCCCACAAAAAAAAAGAACTCATTCTTCTAAAGATTGAGAAATCGAAATAGAGCAGACTTAGAATTTTGTTCAGTAATGGCAAATGTGGTAAAATATGCATTGTAGATTTAATTTAGATCAGCTTATACATCCCTCTAAAATATGGATGGAAGTTATTTTTGAACCAGTCTATAATAATCAATCATGAGATTATGAGAAAAATAGATTCATATATGAGGATCTGATAATCCACATCTAGAAAATGTTGCTTAAAATAGCAAAAGCACCTCATGTATCTTTAAAGATTTTTACTGATTCAAG
This sequence comes from Nesogale talazaci, assembly GCA_004026705.1. Classification (NCBI taxonomy): domain Eukaryota; kingdom Metazoa; phylum Chordata; class Mammalia; order Afrosoricida; family Tenrecidae; genus Nesogale; species Nesogale talazaci. The sequence continues at coordinate 49,688 of PVJH01008454.1, read as the reverse complement.
TGGTATGCTTACTGTTAAGCAAGCAATTTTAGCACAAATTTAAATATGATAAAGTAATTATTTTTAGTAAAAGCTTTATATATGAGCTTTATTGTATAATTTGCTATTGCTCATTTTAAGGATGGAAAATTTATGTGAGTTCCATTTTTCTGAAGTCCAATTTCATTAGTATATTTTCAGGAAGGAATAATAGAATGTTTCAACTTATAAATGAGATCAGCAAATAATTTTCTCCTTCAGGAAAATAAAATTGGTTTAAAATTAAAACAATATTAGTAGCATAGTGATGTGATTGGTCATTCAATGTGTAAAAGAAGAGCTGTTTGATATACATTAAACTGAGATAGTATGTCTTTTATTTAACAGTTCTTTCATAATCTGCTATCCTTTATTATAACTTATGTCATGGGCCACAGATCTAGAGGTAAATGAAAAAAGATAGGTCATAGACATATTTATTGTGGGATGAAGATAGAACTTTTCCACGATTATTATACTCCAAATATTAAGCAGACTGTTTACCAGCATTTGTTGTGGAAGTTAAGTCAACGATACCCTTTGTAGTTCCCAGTGACTTAAGGGGCCTTTGTGTTGTCTCAGAACAGAGCTAACATCCCTGCTGTTAGGATGATGACTCCCTTCCTTTGAAGGTTATGAGAAGGATTCAAGAACCTTGGTCAAAGGCTCCTAATATGACACATGTTAACTACCTCCAGATGTCCAAGGTCTGGTCATATCTTTCCCCTCTTCACACAGTCACGTAGGCATTCCTAAGACAACTCCCTTATCAACACATAGCCCTTAAGGCAACCCTCTTCTTTGACGTTCCGATGATGAGTACAGTGGGGCTCAGATACCACCCCTCCCCCCCCCAGAAGGGTTTTTATAGGGGGAAAATAAAAATTATTTCTCTCTCCTGTCTCTCTCTCCACGTGGACCATCTAGCGGGGCAGAGGTGAGCATGTATCATGAAAGGATATATATGTCACTTCTAATCCTCTTTTCTCTCTCGTGATCTCTATATTGGTGTGATAATAAATAATAATTATCACTGCATAACAGCCTGTTGAATCCTTGCTGTGAGTATATCAGAATACTGGCCACCCCCTGATAATTTATATACTGTAGGGTGTCCTTCTATAGTAAATTTGAGTGTTCTCAATAACATGGCAATAATCCATAGGGTCTTACATAATAAAATATGGCAAAGATATAAGTTGCAGAAGATACATTATTTTTCTGGCCTAGAAACATTGTGTGAAATAAAGAGTGAAGGTATGGGAGATCTGTCCCCAGTGCTCCTGCTACTTCAAGATCACATGACGAGGTGAGTGCAGAATTGTAGCAGAAGCCGCAAATCAATACAGAACCATGACATTTGGACATTTGAGTCACAGAATATTTGGGTATGAATTCATCTGAACAGTGGTCTGGGGAGGGATAAACTAAATCAACTTGATGCAGCATTGATGTATGAATTTAGTGCACACATTATTCAATTTGTTTTTGTCAGGTGATCTTGAGTCAGAGGCTCTATGAGAGATTAAACAAAGCACTACCTCGTCCTACACAGCTCTAATAATTGCTCTCAGTAGGCCTATCACTGGAGAACCTCCTTCTCTCTAAATTACATGATAGTTCACTGCTCACACTCAATTCACATCTATAGGCCAATGTCTTAAAAAATGTTAATGGCTGCATGTGCCAACTAATAGCTCCAAACAAATAAAAATCCAAGTTGCAAAGTTATTTTTTATAAGAGCAGATCAGACCAAAAAATGTATCTTGTTGGCAGTCAGCTACCGATGGAGAGAGGTGTGAAAATCCTATAAAATGAATGAAATGTTCTTTTAGCTAAAATACGCTCATCACCATCAATCTGATTGGTGATTATATCTAAGCTTTTGACAGGCTCAAAACTGATATAATTATTAAAGGGATGATAAGATTATTTTAGGAAACTAATAATTAGCCTATATTAAGAGTATTAAAATTAGTACTTATGGGATACGGGTCTGTCCAATGACCCTATATATCTTTCCTCCTCCCCACAATGAATAACTTTAAGCCTTTTTACTGAAATCATTAAGGTCACCTCGTGCGTTAATGCAGACTTTAAACCAGAAACTATCAATCAGAGAAAAGAATTATGAAAATTCATATTTGATTTTCAATTAATTCACTTTGCAAGATGTTGGAAATAGAAAAAGTGAAAGCAAGAGACATTACCAATTGTATCTCCTTTCTTACTAATGTTATCCTGGTTCTGTTATTTCTAATAAGTATTTTTAACTCTTTAAAATTTGTTTTTATTTTATGGCTATTTGCTGCCATATTCCATGATTACTTTAAATGTCGTCTTAGTTATGGCATCCTTGCTTGGTGTGCAATCTGGTCAAACTGCCTTTCTTCCAGACATTGAAGTTTATCTCTGTTAATCGCCCCCACCCCACTCACCCCACATTCTTTATGCAGCATAGGAAAACATAAGACTAGCATTACTCTCTGGACTTTTTGATAGAAAATTCTTATCTTTATTAAATGGGGATAGTGTAGCAGGAAGTATATTATACTATTTTATAATAGCACCTGGTGCTCAAGGGTAAACTGAATCTTACAGTAAATTTAGACTTTCAAAATCTTGGTGCTTGTGATATATTGAAACTTGATGATGGGGAGAATGTGCTTCTACATGGCATATTTTAAAATTTTTATTCTGAGAAAAGTGGTTCTAATTAAACAAAAATATGATTTCCAATGGATTCTTACATGGTGGCTGCATCCTCTATCGGTGAAACCAAAAGGGTTGAAGTGCATGTTGAGGAAAAAGGCATAACCCCTTTAAGCTTCACTACGTTGGATAGATCTTAACAGCATCTGGTTTCTTTGGAAAAGTCTAGCAGTGCAGCCAATTCAAAGGAGCGTGACTGCAATTTCAGATTTACCCATGTGTCAAGATGACCTTGCTGCTGCGTAATCAGGGCTTAGCTCCAGTTGCAATTTTTAGAAACTGCTTTTCTTTTACTTCTGTTTTAACCTTCACCAAGGATAATAGCTGTTGCATTAGATGTAAAGTAAAATTAACAATTAAATCCTTTATTTAGTTCTGTGACGTTCCAAATGCTTCCACACATTACATTCTACCTTTGCTGATAAAGATGCTGACTCACCAGCTTGAATGGGTCCTCGCAGACAACCTGATAATGAAACATTGGAGTTAAGTTTTAAATGTCTCCAGGATAAGTAGATTCTTCTCAATGTCAAATGATCTGCCCTCTCTCCCATCTAGTCTCTTGTTTTCACAGAAGTTGTTATGTCTTAATTGTGTTTCCCAGAACTCTCTGTTTCAGTTCTAATGACTGATACCAGGAAAAAGACCTTGTCTGCAGAGAAAGCCTTTAAAGATGTAACCATCTAATACGAGAATCTTACTAAATTAAATCCCAATATTCTATTAAGGATATGACACAGAGGCAAAGGAAAATAGGTAAACAGGGCACTCGGAGCATGATGCTAGTCTACAGGTGCAAACCAAGAATTTCAAACATCTACTATAAAAAGAAGTAATCTTTCCTTAGAGAGTTCAGAAAATTACAGCCGTGCTGTTGACCTGACTTATGAGACAACACATTACTACCTCTATAAACCTCACAGTTTATAGTACTTAAGAATTGTATGTGATGAAATAAAAAATAAATAAATAAAACCCATGCTGCTGGAAAAATTGCCTTAATTGAGGGAGCAATTTTATTTGCATTAGGAAAATGAGCAATCCATTAATAGGAAAAAATAAACGCTGATCTTGATTCAAAGCTTACAAAGAACAAAATCACCTCTCTTCAGTTCTCCCAAAGAAAGTTTGGAATTGGCTTGTTCATTCAATGTCCAACTTTTCCAGACAGAGGAGGCAAGTAAAATTTCCCTGGCTTGGGAGAGGTGAATCTTAGTCCCCAAACTGTTTTTCAATGCCCTGAAGAGAACACACACAGCAGATTTACTCAATGCAACTCCCTTTTTGTTCTCTCACCTGCTGCTTCCAAGAGCATTGATTGTGGATTCCAGCAAGTCAAATTTGCTAGTCACTTCCATCTTTTATCCATTTGCATGATGCCACCTCTTTGTTCAGTTGAGAGGATCTTGGTCTTTGTTACAGTAAGTCGTTATCCATCATGCAAACAGCAAACCTTGAACTTTATCAATAAGTGCTCCACATCTTCCTTGCCTCCAGCAAGCATGGTTGTGTTATCTGCATATCCCAGTTTTTAATAAGCCTTCCACCAATAAATACTGATCTTCATATAATACTCTTCTTCAGATAAGTCAACTTCTTGGATTAGTTGCTTTATATATAGGTTGAATACTATATATGGTCCGATACTACAACGGTGTCTCACACCTTTCCTGATTTTAAACAACTGAGTATTTCCTTTTTCTGTTTACACAACTTTCTCTGAATCCACACACATTTTCCATTGAGCACAATCGTATGATCTGGAATTCTCATTCTTCTCAAGGTTGACCCTAGTTTAGCACAATTCATGTAGTCGGATTCCATTTCATGTTTTATAAAATACAAATGAGCATCTTTCTAGTATTCTCTGCTTTAAGTCAAGGTTAATCTTAAATCAGTAGTGGTGTGTTTTATTACATGTCCTCTGCTGAATCCAGGCTGAACTTCAAACTCCTACCTGTCAATACATCTGCTGTTGGATAATCTTTCACAAAATTTTACTTGAATTTGACCTCGGTGATAATGTTCTGTCCTTTGAGTATTCTGTTGGGTCACCTGTGAATTACAGTGCTGGGGAAGAACATTGAAAGCCTGATGATTTAGCATAAGACCAAGTCTGTGTTAGAAGCATTTCAGCCATAATTTCCCTTTGATCCCTGAAGAGGGAGAATTTTACTCACATACGTTAGGCATGTTATCTGGAGAGATCAGACCCTGGAGAAAGGTTCATACTTGATAGAATGAAGGATCAGCAAAAACAAGACTGTCAGTGAGACAGAGTGAAATTATGACTGCAACAGTGTGCTCAAACATGCTGAACAATTTGAGGATGGCTTAGAACTGGGCAGTGATTGGTTAGGTCATACATAGACATACTGTGTTAGAATTGGACTCAGAGGCATCTGCTCACAGCGACAGCAATTAGGGGCATGAAGAAAATGTTGGCCTTCAATAAAAAGAAAAAGTTGAGTAATGTTAACATAAATAAATGATATCAATAAAAAAATCGTACACTGAATATAGGCTTCTCTGTACTGCACATAGCATATGGATGGTGAGTGAAAAGATAGATTGGCCTATAATGAAATAATTGATCTCCAGCATCCGACAAAAACAATAGGTAAGTATATTATTAATGCTCAAGAAAGTAAGAACATTAAATACTATTTTGATCTTACTTAAACAATGGCACACTCAAACATTAAATACTCAGGAGTGAGTTAAAGTGACGAGCATGACAATAGTAGATGTACTCCCTAGGTTACAGGAAAAAATAACTTTAATAATATTTGATATTATAACCCTTTCCATTATAGGAAATTAAATCTCTAAAAGTTTATACAAACTATTCACATTTATTAGAAAAGAAAATTACATGAAATCCATAATATTTTTTATATTAGGAAAAAATTATGATGAAATATGCTGATAGTATTTGAAATCTATTTTCCAATTTTTTCTATCTTCTTAGAGTCTAAAATTCTGCTTCTTGGATTTATATACTGTAAGAATCTTTGTGAAATATATTTATCTACTCATACTTCTGAAAATATTTAACATTACCATATTTATTTTTATCTTGCAGTCTCTGTGAAATTTGATTTCCAAAAAAAGTATTCCTGTTTTTTATCTGCTCTATTACTTATGTTAGGGTATAGTAAGGTCAAATGTTTTCTTACTGGAATGCTTCAAAGATATTAACCCTGAAATAAAAGAAAAGATGAACTGTAAAGTCCCTTCCCTCTTTTCTGGGAATGACATCAAATCTTAATAAAATTTAAGAATTACATTTAAATATTATAAACTAGAGGCTTTTCCAAAGTCCATAAAGTACATTTGTTTTCTCTAGATAAAATATATCTACTGTTGTAATATACACAAAGTATATATATATATATATAAAGTGTGCTGTCTAATTCATCGCAGTGTTACTATTTACTAATTTCATGATAAAAGGAATGCTCATTCTGTGTCAGACATTTTGAATATATAAAGTGTAACATATATAAAGTATGAATAGTCAGTCCTCTGAATCATAGCAACTCAGGCTTCATTTGACCTTGGGATGTGCAGCACATTTCTCAGTTTGGTACAGGGCCACCAAGAGTCAGGAGCTGGCGACTCAAGGGTGGCTAGCATTGTCCAATGCTTATTATTCATTCAGAGAAGTGGTAATGATGAAATAAGCCCTGAAAGAAATATGTCATTCACTAATACACTGCATTTTGTCTGTTTTTCAGTATGTTCAATTGATAATTATTGTTCTTCTTTCACAAACTTTCCTCTTTAGACCCCACCTCTAATTTCACTGTGCTCCAGACTTTAATTCTAAACTCTTTGATTTTCTCTATTTAAGTCCCTGCCCTGTTTGTAAAATTCTCTTCAGTAACTGATATATATGTGATATTTCTTATTATTTATCTTCAGTGGACATTTTCCTGTGCCCTAGAATCATGTATATGACAGCCTTGAATGTCACCTTGAATATAAAAGGTATTACACTTTTATTAGGATTTTCTAACTCAGTAATTGACACTGCATTTTTTAAAGCTGCTAAGACTTGAAAAGCAATCTTACTCTTATCTCCACTGTCTCATGTTTTACCAGGATCTTTTAGAATATCAAGTTTTATGAATTAAGTAGATCACAAATGTCTCTTCCTCTAAGTTTCTCATACTATACTATCCTAGTTCAAACTCTAATATCTCTTAACCATAATTTATAATTTTCCTTTTTTGGGGGGTAGAGGCATCACTGCCCTCTGGCGGGAGTAGGAGGCCCAGCCTTGCTCCTGGAGAACAGCTGCTGGATTTGAACCACCGAGCCAGTGGGCCGCAGTCCCGCACTCAACCACTGCACCACGGGACTCAGCTCATATTTTGCCTTTTAATTGGCTTACTTGATGCCATTCCTGATTCCATAAAATCTGCTTCAAAGACAACAGCTTGAAGTTACCCTTGGTAATATTAATTATATTACACTTTATCCCTTTTCAGAGAGGCATTGGTGACTCTAACCTCCGTGTGAGAAACAAAGATGTGCATCCTATACAATGCACTTGTGTCACAGTCATCACCCTGTCAGTGGTGGGTTACGCTAGATGCTAAACAGGTTTCAGCTGGGCTTCCACCCAGACCAAGGGAAACTATTTTAAAAAGGCCTAACATTGTACTTACAACAAACAGCCAATAAAAACTCTATTGCTCATAATGGTTTATCTGTAATCAACTATGGTGATACGTGATCTTTTGCTTAATTGTGCATGACATTATATGTGAGAGGCCACCCATCAGCAGTATTTTGAATTGACTCATATTTCTTTGCAAATTGGACAATGATTAAGAAGACCATAGAAGAATTGATGCATTGGAAATGCCATGTTTGCAAGGAATATTGAAAACACTGTGGACTGCTGGAAGAACCAACAAATTGTTTTGAAAGGAGTACAGTCAGACTAGACTGGTCTTTAGAAGTTAGGAGGGCAGTGAAGAAAGCTGCAGGTGCCCAGCTGTCAAAAGATATAACATGTGGGGTCTTAAAACCTTGTAGATAAACAAGTGGCCATCTCACTTAGAAGAACAAACCCATATGAAAGAGACACACCAGACTGTGCGATCCTGTAGTGTTGATGGCATCAGGTATCAGGCATCTAAGACCCAGAAGAAAACCATACCCAAGGGGTGTACTGTAGACCCTTTGACCATTTGTAGACAATTATACAGCCCCTCACAGAGAGGTCATAAGGAAGAGATGAACCAGTAAGGGTGTAGGATAGCACCGATAAAACACAATTTTCCTCTAGCCCTTGGTGCTTCCTTCACCCCACTATCATGACCTCAATTATGCCTTACAAATAACATTAGACCAGATCATGCACACTGCTACAGATAAGAACCCGGAACACAGGGAATACAGGATAGACAAACCCCTTAGAGTCAACCATGAGAGCAGAGATACCAGAAGGATTAGGAAAGGGTGGGGCCAGAAAGGGAGAATTGATCACAAAGATCAACCAGAACCTTTTCCCAGGCGAACAGATAACTGAAAAGTGGGTGAGAGGTGATAGATTACAACGTAAGATATGGAAAAAAACAATCTCTAATTTATCCAGGGTTCCTTAATGTGTGGGAATGGGGAGCCGATATTAAGGGTTCAAGTAGGAAGAAAATGTAAAATGATGATGGGGCTTGCTTTGATGGAAGTTATATAAAAATTCAAATGATACAGAGAAGATATGCTTGGTCCCTACTCAAGGATGAAATAATGATGGTGGTATATGTGAAAATATGCTTGACATATTTTAGGAATGTGTGGATTGTGATAAGAAATGTAAGAGAAGAAGAAGGAGGAGGAGGTAGAGAAAGGTCTGCAACGTTTTTTTTGTCTTACATATTTTGGGCCCATATTCTCATGTATACCTTATTAGACCCTTTGGGCCCTTATTCTCGTGTATACCTTATTCTTCCAAGGCTATCTCATACTGGAAATTTTCTCAATCCTATTAAATATGAGGGATCCTGCTCTGGTTTTAGCTCATGGTGTGTCGGTACTTTGAGTATCATAATCACACAAATTACCATAGTAGGACAAACTGACAGATGAGTTTCATTGCATCTATCTACTCTATTGGATGGCATAGAATTAGAATGTGTCTATCAAAAATGTTTCTATCTATATGTCTATAATTAGCTATATCCTTTGCTGTTATAGTAATCATCTTTAACTCATATGTCCTTGTCAATGGGATTAGTACACTGACATTCATTGCTGTGGCTACTGTGTAGAGTTTTTCATCATAGGGTACTCCTCTTCTAGGATTAGATCAGACAATATTCTGTTGCTACTATGTGATTTTCATTGGCTAAATTTTAGGTGTATATAACCAGGCTTTTGACATAGTATGTGCTGGTCTGGGATCTCTTTCAAATCCTATTCACCCCGAATGATCTTGCTCATATTTGAAATATAGGTGGCATAACTTCCAGCATCAAGCAGCACACTTAGTATAACAATTTGAAAAACTTACAGATGGACAGTGGGTGGTTTCTATCCTCTTTGCTGGCCTACTGTCTTTTTATTCACAAATGTATCAACCACATGTTTTCACTGTTATTTTATCCTGCCTTCCTTCTTAATAATGCTATCCTTTAAGTCATAGTTCTGTTCATCATTGTATGTTGAAGTTAATCAAGTATCTGTTACTACCCCCCTGAAAAAAAGGCACACATACACACTCATCTCCATCAAGTCATTTCTCACATAAAGTCACCCAAAAGAACATCGTAGAACTGTCCCTCTGGGTTCTCTGGGGCTGACACTCTTTGTAGGAATAGAAAGCCTCATTTTTCTCCCACTTAGTGCCTGGTATTTTTGAACTTCTGACCTTGCAGTTAGCAGCTCTATGAGTAACCACTAGCAATCCAGGATGGAGCATAGCTTAAATGTTAGTTTCCATCATCTCTTACTGTTTATAGTACCCATAATCCAGGATAAATTGAGATACAATGGAAGAGAGAGGTTCACTCTTTCCAGAGACCGACATACTATGTAGAGAGTTAACAAAGCCAAAGGAACCTGACCGGAGACTTTTAGTATTTTGCCGATCTATATTTATTAATTGTAAAAAAATATTAATTTGACATCATACATTGAAGAAAGTGTTGCCAAAGATTTCTGGCATACTCACCTTCCAAAAGGAAGAAAGATAATGATAAAATGGTACTCAGCTCCATTTTTATTATACCCACCGGCATTACACCAACCAGAAGTTCATGATTATATTACTAAGCAAAAGTGAGCATATTTCCTGAACATTTGTACAGTTTTCCATTAATATTATTTCTTTTGAAGTGTTTCATTATGGTCAGAAACCATATTCCTGGAATCAGTAGGCTATGTGGGAAATCACTAATAGCAAATTATATTTGTTGTTTGTTTATTGTCTAACATTCCAGCAGAATCAACTTCCAGGCAAGAGGATAATCACAGTTTTGAATCATAATCCAAAGTAATTCTTCAAATTGCTAGTTACTAATTTACAGGAGCCTTACAGCTAAAGTGCAGAATGACGCCAGCTGGGGCACAAGCTGAGTCTCACACACAGGTGTGACCCATTTTAACACAAATTACAATTATCAAAACAAATATTTTCGAAGGAATTTATTTCAAGAGAGAGTAAAAGGGAGTTTTATTTATAGAGTGCAAGGCATGAGTTTAATTAAATTTTAATCCATCTCTATAGAGTGGAACTATGTAAAACATACTCCAGTTTCATAACTAAATGAGCTACAGAGCAACATTCCATTTATATATTATTGAAGTCTTAAGTTGTCACATCATATATTTTACTCTGTTGAGCATTTCAAATTTTTCCCAGGAGTGGAAGTAGACATGGGCACATGCTTCCCTAGCTCGAGTTTGCCTTTTCATTGCATTCAAGTAATTCTGCTCTAGGTCCAGAAAAAAAAAGTTTATGGTGTTTAACTGGATTGCTATAAGAACAACTTTTTAGTCAGTCGTATATTTTTATTGGGAAATGTCACTGATGAATACTTTTATTTATTCTATCTGTGTATTTCCTAGGATATTTTGAAATCAATTTTCTGAAAGATGATTACTGATTTTCTTCCAATTGCTGTAAACACTTTCAGCCAAAAATTGTCAATAATGTGGCAATCGAGGTTTGCATCATACACCGATATAGAGGCATATGGAATAAGCTACATATATTTTTGCACAGATGCTGTGACCTCCATTCTTCATCATGAGACTGGTAAGAATCTTAAAACATATAAGATATATTTAAATGAATTTTTTCTCTTAAAGTCTACTAGAAAGGATTGTTGTATTAAAAAAGTAAAAAGGTTATTCCCTAACAGTGTGGGGTTAATTGTACCTTCATCATGGTTCATTTTGACATAATTTACTATGTTTAATATATAAATAAGATACTATTATTACTACTAATAAATAATACTATTACAAACAGTTGTGTATGAATAAGGTCAGGGGCTAAATTTAGAGAAATACTCACAGGCTTTATTTCATAATTTAAGAAATCATATGGAAAAAATCACTGTCAAACAATTCCTTCAAAGCATAGTGTTACATATTCTGACTGCTGCCCTCTTTCTTTTTACCACAGATAAATAATCTTTGGCTGATTTCCTGAGCATTTTGCCTTTTACTTTTTTCATCTCTGAAGCCTAACCATTATTCTTATTTCTGGTCATGCCACTCCTCTGTTTAAAAACCATCAGTTACTCCTCATTTCCTACAGAGTGAATTCCAAGCCACTTAGAATTTCAAATCCATTTGCATTCTGACCCTAGGCTGCCTAGTCAGTCAGAGTTCCCATTAGGAACTGTCTTCTTCAATTGCTTGAAAGCAATAGGCATTCTTTCGGGTTGGGTTATGCTTTCCTGGGTCCACAGTTCTATTACCATTTTCCCACATAATGGGATATATCACGTTGACTAACTCTCTAACATTAAATGGTATTTTTAATGCGATGCCCTATATGAACTCTTTTAAGTTGCCCTTATATGATGCAATCTCTCCTTCAGTTTTACATAATCAATTTCCTAAGGTTTTATGCTACATGACCTACTCAGCAAATCTTTCCCGTAATGAACAGATAAATCTCCCTCCTCTCCTTGGAAATATGTAAAAATCCAGTGGCTATTTAATGAGACAGCTGCAAAGTAAATGACAATAGTGACTCTTGCCTGGATATGCCGATTTAAAGAATCACCAGGCACCTTTTCACTTTTGTTTCCTCTCATCTTAGGTAATTGCTTTGTCTCAAATAACACACTCCACTTTTATTAGTCTCTCTCCCTCTGAATTCTACTTTTCCTCCAGGTTCTATAATTCATTGCAATGGCTGCACAGAACTCACAGTCAATGCTCACAATTACAGGGTTTATTTTGTATGTGAACAGGTTACAATTCAGTTGGAAATTCGCAGGACCAAGTTGTTCACTCGTGACAACACAACATTATTTCAGGGCTCTCCATAAAAGTGAGGGAGAGGGCTCAATGCCACGTCCCTCAGATCTAGTTCAAAAGGTCAGTGAAGCCAGTTCCTGAATTAAGTGTACAGAGGATGAGTCAACTACTCAGCATGCAGCTTCAAGTTTGCGGTGCTACTTGGTGTCTGTCTCATGCTAGTCTGATCCTAGATCTGCTGTTGCTGCTTCTCTGCCACTCTTCTGAAGTCAAAACCATCTTCTGAGTCGAGGTATCTCACTGTGCATGATCCCTGACCCATATTATATGACCCACACCTGGATCCCCCTTCTGCCTAAGAGAGGGCTCATTTTATATGCAGAAAGACAGAAACCCCAATGAATCCTGTTAAATAGCACAACTGAGTCCTATTCGTATCTTCCTCCACCTCTGCTACCCAGACTCTGCAGGGGAACATGATTTGGTGGATGCTTTAGAAGGCTAGACTAGAAGGCATGACTAGAAGAGCCACACTAAATACTTCACTGCTCTGAAGTTTTTTCAAACATACCATACACTGAGTTTTTATCTGCTAGTCTAGTAGTTGACTAATTCCCCTCTGGGTTTGCTTTCTGTTTTAATGTTGGTGGCTACTGCTATGCTTATTTAAAGCAGACAACTATGATAACACATGGAGACAGATTTTTTTTTTTTATTCCTCCATGGCTGAGCCCCGGCGGCGTAGTAGTTGGGTGTGGGACTGCGGCCAACTGGTTTGCCAGTTCAAAGCCAGCAGCAGCTCTCCAGGAGCAAGGCTGGGCCTCCCACTCCCACCAGAGGACAGTGAGCCCCCTCCAAAGAAAAACAACCCCCCCCCAAAAAAAAAACAAAACATAAAACCAAAACAACTCCTCCAATATTTACTATGTATTGACTTAATCTTAGAAAACGACCTCTGTCTCCTCATCATAAGTCCAGAGATTGCTTCAGAGTGACACCAACCACTCCTGGGGCCGAAGTCCGTGCAGTATGGTGGCAAAAGATGTTACAGAGAGAAGCATACTTGTATTTATAGGTACCATCAGCCAAATGAACTCCCCAGAAGTACAAAGCAGAATAACCATCCCCAAATTGAAAGCTAAAATGCATATCCTGTATCCCTTACCCACTTATTTCTTCTCCAACTCCCCATGTTTTCCTGAATTGAGAATTTGCATTGGACATCACTTCTGTTGACAGCACATTGTGGTATCAAATTGGTCCAGTGAAAGCTTGCTATCCCCTGTGTGGTGCTTCCAGAACCTCAGCTGCTCCCCAGAATGCTTTGTCGCCCTCAGGTCGAGGTCAGTGCTTGTCTGTCTCAAGTTAGGGAGCCCACACTAGTCCCCTCCCTTTGGAGCCGTTAGCCGTAATACTCTGCTACCTTCCATACTATGTTGCAGTGAGGATCTCATGGAAAATGGTCATCCCCAGTGCCACAGAGGAAAGATCGAAACACGGAAAACATATACACAGGAAGGGAGGGACAAAGGAGGTAAAGATGGACTCTGTGTTTTCAGAAACGCGAGTCAACTTCACAGCTATTATCAATCTGAGAACTCCAAGGAACATCCCTGTACCAGGTCTCCCTTGCCCTGTTCACACTGCGTCGATGATCAGCGCTTCAAAGCATATAGAAAATGACAAACGATAAATACGTATAATGTATTGTAGCATGCTCCTGTCCTTTCTGGAAACTAATACTAGGTGTGGTCTTTAGGGCTTCCAGTGCATTTGCACTTTAGGGTAACTCAGTGTCAGGCAAAATATAATGTCTATTTTTTTGAAAACCAGAGGAAGAACAAAAACTCAAACAATATTTCCCTTACAAACTTTAAAACATGATGAACCTGTGTGTAATAATGAACAGATTTTAAAATTTCAGATTTTAAAATAGAAATGAAAATGATGTGAGAATCAGATCCATATATTCCATGATGAAGGCTGGTTACTAAATTGTCTGTATTTCTCCATTTAAGTATATTTTTCTGGCCTGGGAGCATACATGTTCTAGGCTCAGAGGCAATGAGAGAGTATATGTCCTCAAAGAGTATCATCTGAGATAGTAAAGATAACACTGGGATAAAAACATTATCTTCTTAGCATTCCCGAAGGAATGATTTAAAAAATCTGCACAGTAATAACTGGTATAATCATATACATGCTATAGATTCTTATTTACTTCTCCCCTTCATATTCTTAGTTCTCTCCTCACATGCCAAGATGTTATGGGGAAATTTCACATGTAATCACATTGAGTCCATATTTTGTTTGCTATAATAATGGGAAACCCAATTCAGATAAATTTAAACCCATAGGAATTGCAGTTTATAGTTAGTGTGGATAAAATTTTAGAAGTTAATCAATTGTTGGACACATAGTGAAAAATATTCTGTTCCTGGTTAGCCAATGACTTAGACTTTAGACACCTAACCACACGGTTGGAAGTTCAAAGCCATAAGGCTCGCTGGGGGAACAAGGTGAGGCTGTCTGCTACCCTGAAGAATTACCACCTCCCAGTGCCAGAAACACATGTGTGGTCAGAACAGACACACTGGCAAAATGCTTGTTTGGACTAACGTTAACTTGGATAGTGAACACTTCTCATATTCTGAAGATTCTCAATTCGTCTATAGATCATATAAAATGTAATGATCTTATATAGGTCTGAACTAGCATTCGAAAGGTATGCCCATTCAAGAGAAATGAGAAGTATTGCCATAGGACTGATGGAGTTAGCTGACTGCTGCTAAATTGCATTGAAGACATCAAGAACAAAAATGACAGTGTAATGCTGGCCAACTTCTAACCCTGAATGTAGTAATATATTGTGAAGGTCTCTTTACATTATGAAGGCCTCTGTTGAAGCACTTATTAAGACTACTTGCTGTCCCTAGCAGGAGCTTATTGTGAGTAATTTAGTTATGAAGTATTTTTGAAGTTTCAGTTCCTAAAAGTTGATTTCCTTGGGAAGGAGTATGGCTTGTGACCTGGAATGTGACATCTGGATGGATGTTTTGAGAGCAAAGAATTACAAAGTTTCACTGGCATCACTAGATGTTCTCACTTACTCCATATTGTTAGAGGATAAAATCATCATGCTCCTTAGATATCATGGCAAGACCTCAGTCTAGATAGGTTTTGATAAAACTGAAATCAGCTCATATGCTTCCATAATTTTCCTATTCAAATACTCTTGTATGTTGACATACTGAACCCATATTTAACAGAACAAACCATTGCCTGGTCTCGGTAAACGGTGGTATGACTGAGATCATTTTGACATTTATTGTCAAATTGTCTCAGTAGGGATAGATTTTTTTGGATGACCCTCTATTTTATCAAGAATACTGTTCTTTGGAGGAAAAAAGAATGCTGTTCTTTTCTAGTAATTGGTCTTTCCTTTTGTTGAAATGAAGTAAGCAGATAAAGCCAAACTATTGGTGCTTTTTTTTTTTTTTTTTTTTGCTGCTGCTCTCCGGTGGTGGGAATAGGAGGCCCAGCCCCACAGCTGGAATTGAACCTCCATCCCAGTGGGCCGCAGTCCTGCCCACAACCACTACGCCACCGGGGCTCAGCCCTCTATTGGTGCTTTTAAAGATCATTTTGGCTGTACTCTCTCCCCAAGAAGTGGTTTCTTTTTTGGCAAGTCATAAGGTATTCATTAATTTTTGCAAACACTACAATTCAGATCTATTATTTTTCAGGCAGGCTCAGCCTTTTCCATTGTTCACTTTTCACATGCATAGGACGCGACTGACAACACTATCAGGTGGATCAGGAACACTTTCACCTTTAAAATGGATCGTTGGTTTTTTAATACTTTAAAGTAGTCTTAATAGGTGAACTTCCCAATGTAATACATTGTTTTATTCATTGAATGTTGATTCCAAGAACATTGACGGCTCATCCAGGTAGAATAAAATGCATGACAAAGTCAATGTCTTACCCAGTTTTCAGGATGTTGTTTTGCTACTCATTTGTAATTAATGTTTTTATATATTCACAGAAATCGACACTTAGTTGTTCAATCTTTGATCTTTTACAAGTGCTTCAAATATATATGTTGCCTCTCTATACAACTTGCCAAAATTAAATATAAGCAAGGGTCCAATATGGAGAACTGTCCCTACTGAAAGGAGAAAGAACTTGTTAACAAAAGAAAGTTAATATTTAGCTATATAAATATCAGCTACACAATAGAGTAAACTTGCTACACAGGACGTCTTTAAAATGTTGCAATCAAGGGTATTATCTTAAAGACTAATGGACATCTCATTAGATATATGGTATTTTCAACAGACTCATATTCACATGATTCTATGTATGTGACTTCCAGGTGAGTGACAGTTGATTATACTTTGGTGACTGGTGTGCTGCTGGGTTCTGTCTCATTTGTATTTAAAATATCAGAAAAGTCATCCAAAGTGATCAGGTTTCAGCAGAACTTCCACACTAAGAACAGATTATGACAATGGAATAGGATGTCCACTTCTCAGGAATTGGTCACTGAAAACCCTATGGGTAGCATCAAAATATATTCAGATAATGGAAACCTGATGACTAGAAGCAGAGCGTGGTCAAAATATTACCAAACGTGCAGCCAGACAGGTTGGAGGCAGAGAAAGTTCTGCCTTCCCAAAGTAGACTCAACCAAAATGACTCCAGTGAAGTAAAGCCTGTGGAAGTAAAGGTGTTGAGACTTTCATTTACCAAGGGGTACCACTTAAAATGACAGAGAGTTTCTAAAAAGGAAAAACTGCAAACATCAAGTCGTACAAATTTGGAATTTAAAGTGTATGAACCTAGGAATACTGGAAGCTGGAAAAAGTAAATAGAAAGATAAATATTGATATTGTAGCTGTCAAGGGGCTGAAATGGACTGGTACTGGTGATTGAGAATTAGAGGATCATATGGTTTACCAAGCCAGGCATGCATGATAACATCAACAGGAAAAGTATTGTATTCACAGTCAAAAAGCACATGCCCAGCTCTGTCCAGGAAGTCTTATGATATGATGTCAATAACAAAGAAAAATAAAATAAAGTGCATTCATTACAACTATTATTCAAATATATGCACCAACCACAAAAACTCAACTCAACTCAGCACACTGTATCATGAATTCATTTCTGATCCATGAGGACCCTTTAAGATGGCTTAGAACAACCCCTGTGGGTTTCTGAGACTGGGATTCTTCATGAAAGTAGAAGACTCCACTTTCTCCTTAACCACAAAAGCTAGTGAAGAAATGGAAGTATTTGACCAATTTATTCGGTCTGTAATTGAGAAATGCAATTGAGATGTAATGATCATTATTGGCAATTGGAATGGAAAAGTTGGAAACAAAGAGGAAGGAATAGTAGATGGATAATTTGCTGTTAGTGATAGAAGGGAAGCTGAAGTTCTCAAGATAGAATTTTTCAAGACCAGTGGTGCTCATAGCAAAAACACAAAAGAAGCCCAGACAAAATGGGCTTCTGCAGGTGGAAGACACAGAAATCATATAGACCACACTTATGGGAAGAGACATTGAAGAAGCTTCATACTAGCAGCTAAAATCAGGCCTGGTGACAACTGTGGAACAGATAATACATTGCTCATATGTAAGTCTAAGTCAAAGATGAAGAAAATTCCAGAGTCCAGAAGAGTGAAAATAAAGGGTGCAGTATATTCCACTTGAATTTAAATAAAATATTTGATGCATTAAAAAGTAAAGACAGGAGAACTGATGAGCCATGCAATGACCTCAGAAGATCAAAGTTGGAGAAAACAAAGTTATTAAACAGACAGGAAAGAAAGAAAGAAAAGTGAATATCACAAGAGAGTATGATTGGCATTAAATAGCTGTGCAGAAAATGTCAAAGGGAGCCTCAAAAAAGTAAAATATTACAATGAAATGTAAAAATATATAAAATTATAAAACTCAAATGGAAGAATATGCTCACAATGTCTTAAACTAGAAGAATTAAATAAACAAGCCTCAAGGGACAACATTAAAGCATTATTTTGGAAAAATATTGAATGATGAAAGAACCATGGAAAAAAATACAAAGAGTCACCATACCAAAAAATAGCTAGCTAACATTCCACCCTTTCAGGAGATAGCAAATGATGAAGAAGCCATGGTACTGAAGAATGTTGTTCAAGTTGCAACGAAAGCATCAACCACAACCAAATCCCCCGGAATTGATTGAAAAATCATGACTTGAAATATTTCAACAAGTTGATGGAGGATTAGAAGCACTCACTGGTCTCTGCCAGGAAATTTGGAAGAGAGCAACTTCAGCAACTTACTGGAGGAGATCCATGTTTTTACCCATACCAATAGACCACACAGAGTGTAACGAGTTCCATCTTGAGTTACTAACTGTGAAGTTAGTAGTTGGAAATCACCAGAAACTCCTTGTGGGAAATATGAGATTTTATTCTCCCATAATGAATTAAAAATCAAAGCATTTGAACTAGAGTATTGGTAAAGAACATTGAGAGCATCATGAATTACCACAAACAGATCTGTCTTGGAAGAAATACATCCAGAATGCTTCTTAGAGACAAGAATGGTGAACCTTCAACTCATGTACTTTCGGCATATTTCAGAAAAGACTATTCATTGTAAAAGGGCATCATGATTTGTAAAGTAATGGGACTGAGTAGAAGGAAGAAGAGAGATTGAACCTTCACTACAACAATGGACTAAACCAGAAGAGATGATTGAGGATGGTGAAGGCATTGTTTTGTTCTGTTTCATGTAAGGTCAGAACTGACTGCTTAGCACCTAACAATTCCACCAGAGGGTAGATACTTAAGTAGATATTAAATATGAGAATCAGAATGGCAAGAAAATAAAGCAACTTAAGTTTGCCGACATGAACTTAAATTATTTCAGAGATAATACATTAGCATAGACAGCTGGGTTTAATCTTAATATGCTTTTTGATGACTCCTTGAAGTTTGGAACATATGGCCAACAAAATTTGAAGTGTCCCTGGAATTACTTTATTGGAGTTCATTGGAAATATAGATATATTAAAAAGGATTTATTAGGGAGGAAATAACCTACTGGTGATTATGTTACTCGGGGCACACAGACATTTTTTAATTCGTTAAAATGATATGGGGTGTCTTTTAATTAGGTAACCTTGTTAATGTTAAATCATGGGTAGGTTCCTTACCAATGCTGGTGATAATATTTAAGGGATACTACTGTGTAGTTCACTTTCACCTCTAAGTGAAAAACAGTAGACTGCACGTAGCAAGACATAAACTTAAAATAGAGATGTATATAATTAGCATAAGGTGAGCAAAGCCCAAATAACAACAAGAGGCAGTCACTTAGAGGGCCCGTGATGATGGTGTATAAACGAAAAGATTCCCAGGGACCAGAAAGAAGCATTTTTTAATGAAGGTACTGTTACATCTACAATTGCATCACAAAAATATTTAGAGCAGATGGAGAGAATGATTATATTGCTGGTAACCCAGTTTCCAGGTTTGAACCAGATCTTAGATTCAGAATACATCAACTGTAGGGCTGTGTGTGTGTGTGTTTAAAGAAGGATCCTCTAATATCACAATAAGCCCATCCCAAAACAAAACAACTGAACAAAGACACCTGAAACCCAAATTTGTGAATCTTTACAGAACCGGATAAGCTCTTATATCTCCCAGAGAGTAGATGATGAGTGCGAAGCTAGGATAATGTCGTTAGTTGCCCAATGCTTATTCAACATGGCCAGTAATATCATTTCCCGAGCCTGTCTCAAAGATACAGAAACCTATTTCTTAGAAGAATTATATGAGGTGGCATTGCAAATGGCCATTTTGAGAATTAATAATGAATCTGAAATGATTTTAATGCCCAAATATTCCAAAGACCACCTTGGTCCCACTCCAAGGGAAGAACATTATTGAGGGCACAATTGAAGTCTTGCTCCTTACATGTTTACATGCTATGCTTAAGAGTTTGAAGTCCCTCCACAGAGTGGTCCCTCATGACAAGGAATCTAGAATACTTGAGACAAAGTCTCTCTATCCTTGAAGTTAAGGATCTCATGACTGTACTTCTCTTTAGAAAAAATTGTTAGATTTGGAAATCCATGGTATACTTAGTATTATTTTCCCACACTGGAGTTCAAGTGCATCCATTCTTCCTTGACTGTTCTGACATATTTTCAAGCTTTAGCATCTATAAGAGGAGACTGAAAAGGGCTATACATTGAGCTAAGTGCATTTTATTCCTCAAAATAAAATCTTCACAGTCCAACATTTTTTAATGGTCTTTAGCCATGACTTTGGCTGATGACACATACTTTTAGATTACCTGGCTGTGGTTTTCATGGCCATTGATTATGGATCCACATAAAACCTAATCCTTGATAATTTTAAACTTTTATACATGTGCAAAGATAGGTAATTACCTATCTTGTATTTTCTGCTTTCAGCTATGATTTACTCAATATCAACAATGACATCCTATAACTCAGATGCTCCTCTGAATCTGGTTTAGATTTCTGGCTATTCCTTGTCAATTTATTACTACAACCAAATTTTAATTATGCCAGTGACACTTGATTTGTATGTGATTTCAATGGCATTTATTTCCACATTCCTTTGAATCATCATTATTTGGAATGTGAACATATTTTAATCTTTTCCATGTAATAGGTCAGACAGTAGTATTCATAATATCTTCCAAATTTAACATTCTCTGGATTCCTGCAGCTTTTTGTATTCTGCAAATGTACTTAATTCAAAGCATTTTAGATTTCTTCCTTTAATACTGATCATTTCTTGATCGTGTTTTGATGCCTTAAACCAGTGGTTCCCAATCTTCTTAGTGCCATGATCATTAATACAGTTCCTCATGTTATGGTGACTCCCCAACCATAGAATTACTTGAATTGCTACTTCATAACTGCAATTTTGTTACTATTATGAATTGGACTACCCTAAAAGAAGTCATACCCACACATTGAGAACCACTGCCTTAAATGATAAAAAATACATAAATAAATGAATTGTTTTGGGTACAGTGACATTTTATGTGATTTTCTTCTTTTGTTGCTTCAAATTGTGCCCATGTTGTTGCTACTAGGTGTAATTGTGTAGATTCTGATTCTTAGCAGACCTATGGACCACAGGTTGCGATGCTGCACCTCTATGCAAAGCAGCACCCAGCCCAGTGCCATCTCCACAATCATTCTCCTGTGTGAGCCCAGGGCTGCAGGTACTGTGTTCATCCGTCCTCTTTGTCATTGCCTTCTATGCTATCAAGTCGGATGTCCTTCTCCAGGAACTGGTTGGTCTCTCCTTACATGTCCAAAGTAGGTCAGATGCCATCCTTGCCTCTAAGGAGCCTTCTCATGTACTTCTAAGCATATGTATTTGTCCTTTTGGCAGTGTCTGGCCTCTTCAAGAATTTTTTTTTTTTGGCAGAACTATGGCCCAAATGGATTTCTTTATTAAATGTTCCACTTCCACATGAGTTTGAGGCAAGTGAAAATGCCATGGTTTTAGTCAGGGTGAACTTAGTCCTTAAAGCAAAAGTTCTCAACCCGAGTTGCAACCCCCTAGGGGGGTAGAATAACCCTTTCACGGGGGTTGCCTGATTCATCACAGAAGCAAAATTGCAGTTGTGAAATAGTGATGAAAATAATGTCATGGTTGGGGGTCAACACAACATTAGGATCGGTATTAAAGGGTTGCAGTATTAGGAAGGTTGAGAACCACTGCCTTAAAGTAATCTCCTTCAACACTTCTAATAGTTCTTTTAAAACATATTTATCCAATGCAAAGCATCATTGTATCTCTTGACTGCTGCTTCCATTAGCATCAATTATGGATCCACGCTTGATGAATTCATTTTTTTTCTCCTTCATATGTCAACCATTTACCATGATGTTACCTTTTGGTCGAGTTGCAAGAATTTTGGTTTTCTTTATCTGGAATTGTAATCACACTGAAGGCTGTCTCAATTTCAGCAACAAAGTTGCATCATCTGTATACCAATGGCTGTATATAACGCTTTCTCCTATCTAAAAACGGTATCCTTCATCATGTGATCCAGAGTCTCCAATTATTTGCTCAGTAAATACATTAAGTATAGTGAGAGAATATTACCATGACACTCACCTTTTTAAAAAAAATCATTAAGCCATGTGGTTTTACCTTGTGTGGTAGTTACATATTTGATATCAATTTGAGACTCTTAAGTGTGAAGGTTAGTGTGTCAATCGTGTTACAGATTGGTTTATCACAGAGATAAATAGCTCACTGGAGGCCAGACAATGACTAACTCTCCATGAGATATTTCTATTGACAAATCACATGGAGCTAATAAGATGTTAGAGTCTGAGCCCTGGAGCTGGATACTTCCCCGACCACTGGATACACAAGACTTTCCATCTACTAGCCTGTGATTTCCCTGTCTTCTGCATCATTGCAGGTGTTGCTTGAGTCTGAAGAGAAATTTAAAGACTGGCACAAGGCATGTGGGCTAACAGACTTATGACTTGATCTGGACTGGGATGGGATGTTTTCTTAATATACAATTTCTCTTTGATATAAAGTTCTTAATTAAACACATTTGATTGTTTCTGGATTTGTTTCTCTAATCAACCCAGATTTTACACTTTGTTTTGTTTTTGTAACTACCCCTGTTAACATAATTTGATCCACATTGAAGTTCTGCAACAGTACAATGGGTTATTCTGGGATTCCAGTTTTTCTCAAAGCTATTCATAATTGATTTTGATACAATGACTATGTATACACTTTCCATATTCTTTTGATGCTTTCTGAGTCATTCAAATGTTTGCTTTAGAACCCTTTCATAATGTAAGATTCATTTTTTGGTTTTGATTTTTGCATTTTGCAGAGTGTATTTATCAGCTTTAAATATTGATATATTGTGGCAGTCATCTGCTTATATTAATTTTATAATTGAAATGTAGGGGTAGAGTCTGGCTTTTTAATAAGGAGAAAGTCATTGAGTAGCTGATGAGGTCTCTGTGTGGGCATGGCTTTCACCTGAGACTCCTGGGAAATCTCACGGTATTTCCCTCATGAAGAGGAGACGCTATCTTCCCCAGCTGTTGGGAGTTAGTTTCAGAGATGATTAACCACAGGCAACACAGAATGGCAGAGGCTGGAGTAGCCAGTGGAGAGACCACGCGGCTTAGTCCTGATGAAGACAGACCTCTGAAGCTGGTGGAGTGGCATGCTGTTGATGGACCTGAGTCCTGGAAGCTAGGAGCCATGGGGAGAGCCCTGCCAGCTCCAGAATTCTGCACTCACTGACTTGTGACTTCCTGAGTTGGAAGCAGACTTTTTAGACTGATTTCAGGCATATGGGTTATTATTGGACTTATGACTTTGCACTGGACAGGATTGGGATGCCTTCTTAAGGGTCACATTTCTTTTGTATATAAACCCTTTCCTTATACCTATATGCGTGTTTCTGAAATTTGTTCCTCTAGTTTATCCGGACTAACTCATTATGGCACCTCAGGAGTGGGGTAATAGAGGAACAAATAAGATGGAAAGTAGAAGCTTGTTTGACTTGTGCCTCATGGTATTGTTACTTCTTTGGCTAGACAGAAGTCAGATATGTCCTTGGAGTTTACTGAGTTATTTTCTGGAAACAATATGGGAAGTTAAAGTTTTGATTATTTTGTTTGGATGCTGTCTTTGGTTATTTCTATATAAAATGGATTCTGTTAATGTATATCTTGAGCTCAGGGGTGGGGGCCGCCATTTGAGTGTCTCAGAGCCAGTTCTGTTCAGGGACAATGGTTAAGAAGATCAGAATGCCGTATGGTAAGCAGGGATTTGTTTTGATGCCTTTTGAGACCTAATTCAATGTTTTTGTGTAAACAATAGTTTAGATAAGGATATAGATAAGCTTAATAAGTATTGACCTTCTGTTTGAAGAATTAAATTTGATTTCTGATTATGCTGTTTATATATTTTTTTCTTATGCCTGTTTTTGTAAATATAAGGATGCATACAAATGTTTATGGGAAAGTCTGGAAAGAGTTTGCAAATCCAGTTACCTCAAGCCAAGCATTGACCTCTAGAGGGTTTAGGATTTAGCGTCAAAGACATCTCTAAAGTGATTAACCACACCTTGAGCTTAAATGGGGTTAGAACACACCTGAATAAACTTCTCTGAAGAAAGTAGTCCCACCCAGTCTTTGGGAGTACTCGGGATACCTGTAGTCTGAGAGGTCAGACTGACCCATAAAGAAGGATAGAGTCAATTTCCTTGGAAAATCCTGACTAGTGATTGTTTTCAAAAGCGAATGAATCTGGAACCATGAAGATAACGCCTCTCTGGGTCTGAATGTTAAGGTAACTTGTGGCAGGATGAAATGTTTGTTAGGTGACCACCCAGATATACTGCTTGTCAGTGAAAGCAGGAGAAATGCGGCAATAAAGAGCCGGGTTGACTTTGGCCACTGACACCCGGGGACTTGGTTCACAGGAAAAAGAGGAGATGAGAGCGGGTTTACTCGTCTGAAGTTCATGACCTAGCATGGGAGAGCTAGGCATGTTGAGAATTTGTTGGGTCCTTGGTCTAAAGGAAGGTGACCAATGGCCACCGTGGTGAGGCTAAGTGGAAAAGCCCACATTGAGTTGACCAGAACCTGACCAGAGGAAGAGAAGCAATTTTGTCTGTGACCTGGTGCATATTGTTGCTGACTTTATGGATAGCCTGTCCTGATTTGACTTTGCTAATGGATGCACACTTCACGAGTTTCCAACTGGAATGAAGATTCTTCACATTGAAAGATATGATTGTTTCCTTACAGCACTGGGTTGGTTTAAGTGGGCAATATAGAAATTAGATACCCAAAATGGGGGAATGAAGGCATGAGGTAGTTTGGCTTGCAAACTCTTATAGGTGGTAGAATATACATTCATAAGATTATAGAATCAAGGTAGATATTTTGTAACTACAATTGTAAGGCACAGGATATCTATTATTTTGTTCACTTATAGAATGTTATTTTCAAATGATGGTGACACATGTTGACTTATATGTATTTTAGTTTTATCCTGTTAGATATAAAAATTATTTTATTATTTATTTGAGGGTTACATGTGGTTACAGAGTTATGTGAAAGTATAAAATTAACAAGGGTGGTCTGTGGCAGTCATCTGCTTATGTTAATTTTATAATTGAAATATAGGGGTGGAGTCTGGCCTGTTAATCAGGAGAAAGTCACTGAGTAGCTGATGAGGCCTCTGTGTGGGCATGGCTTTCACCTGAGACTCCAGGGAAATCTCACGGTATTTCCCTCGTGAAGATGAGAAGCTATCTTCCCCAGCTGTTGGGAGTTAGTTTCAGAGATGATTAACCACAGGCAACACAGAATGGTGGTGGCTGGGAGGCTGGAGTAGCCGGTGGAGAGACCACACGGCTTAACCCTGATGAAGACAGACCTCTGAAGCTGGAGTGGCATGCTGTTGATGGACCTGAGCCCTGGAAGTGAGGAGCCATGGGGAGAGCCCTGCCAGCGCCAGAATTCTGCACCCACTGACCTGTGGCTTTCTGAGTTGGAAGCAGATGTTATAGACTGATTTCAGGCATATGGGTTATTATTGGACTTACGACTTTGCACTGGACAGGATTGGGATGCCTTCTTAGGGTCACATTTCTTTTGTATATAAACCCTTTCCTTATACCTATATGCATGTTTCTGAAATTTGTTCTTCTAGTCTATCCGGACTAACTCATATATATCTTTGTAGGTACAGATATTTTGACCATATTTCTCCATCATTATTTCTATTTTAGTATTTTCATTCTGGTCACTGTTGTCTCTTATTTATGATGTAAAAATTATACATGAGTTTTCCATGTATTATAGCTCTCAAAAATAGGCCAATCCCCATGTGTGAGAAAGTTCAATTCCAACCACATTGATGCTGTCATTCCTTTGATTAAAATTTTTAAATCACTTACCATTGTTATACTAAAATGTTACCACCTACATGCACCTTATAAATCCCGCTGTACTCTTCTGGCCTAGCCTCATATACAGAGATATCCTCTACCTACTGTCACTTTGATAATAAAGCACAGAGTATTGGTTCATGTTGGTATTTTTCTCTTTATTCTTTTATTCATTATATGGAGACACGGTGATGTAGAGGGTTCTATGTTGTTCTGTAAGGTCCATGGTTTGAAAGGCTCTTATGGGGGAAAGATGCGATTGTTGGACCTTGTGAAGGTTTTTGATGTGGTTCTTAGGTACCTTCAAGTACATAGCGACCCTATATACAACAGAAGAGAATCAAAATCAGTGTCATGTTTGAGTCAACTGCAGCCAATGTGTCATTTTATCTCCTTGATGGTCTTATTTTCCAGTGAACCCCCTCCCCAACACTTCACTAAGCTCTTGGCAGAGATTAGTCTCATATGATAATGTGTTCAACATACATGAGCTGAAATTTCATTGTTTTGCTTTTAAGGAGATTCTGGATTTATGTATTCCCTGAAGACAAATGTGCATGTTCCTATATAGTTCACAGAAATAGCAATGTTGTTACCCAAATCATCATTTATTTAGCGCCTCAGAAACCCAAGGGAGCAGTTTTACTCTGTCCCATATTAGCGCTATGAGTCAGAATATACTGAAAAAAAAAATGGGTGTGCTACTCCTTCTTTTGTTTGGTTAAGTTGTTTTCATGTAAATTTCAAATCTTCATGAGCCTATAACACAGAGGAGGAGGGTTCAAAAAGATTTTCAGTCTATGAACCTTCTGCGTCATTAGCATGTTGCTTCTGGTTGAATTCGAACATTTCAAATGGTAGTCAAATGTTTAACCTTTTGTCTCACCTTGGCAATTCTCAATCCTTTTTAGCTACATAGAAATCCCCTTTTCTTCATTTGCAAAAATTCATTATTTCCCCTAGCTATGTTTTGAAGTAATTTCCTTTGTTTGACAAATCTCACACTTGGACTAGTAAAAATTAACAATGAAAACATCTGGGAATGGAGTCACAGCACTGGTATTTGCAGTTCTATTTCACACTAGGAATGAAGAATAGAATTCTTCTCATGTACATGTTTGTGAACTATGGCGGGAATCTGAAGTATACTACATCATTCAGTCTGTAGGAGATCGTCATTCACACACAATGCTTGCATTACATTTCTTTTTTGCTAAACAGAGAAACCATGAAGTCAGGCTAACATTTGCTTATTTTTTCAAATTATGAATCATCTTCCCATCAGTATATTCAGTAATTCCTTATCTGTTCACTGGCTTCATGGCTTTTGTATTTATGTAAAATCACCTAATGCATGTAGCCATTGACTTATTAACTAATTAACATATAGTTATAATATACCCAGGGATTTTCAGTTGATAACCCTGTTACTGATGATATATTGTTGGAAAAATTGTAATATGTACCTAATTGTACTTTAGTGGACCGTGATAAGTATATTCAATACTTGCTATGTGCAATTAGCTTCAGTAATTCCAAATGGTTTTGACATCTTGATACTAGTCATTATTATGTGATTAACTTAGCCCTAGTAACAAGTAATGAGAATGATTTTGATATTTAGGGTAAACCAAACTAAAGCATTCTCCTTATGGAAACAGGTTGTATTTATTATTGTTGTAACATAGTCAGCCATATATTTCCCAGAAGAATTTTGTCAATAATCTTAGAATAACATGCACAGACTATGCATAGCCTATTCTTACACAAGTCATATTTACGCATCCTTCTTACATGACACATGGATCCAATTTGTGTTAATCTTTCCTACAGAAAAAATGTCTTCGAATTCAGTTGTTTTCTAATGCTTTTAGTTTGTTTGTTTTCCCAGAATTTTTTACAAAGCTATGTTTAAATAAAGGTAATTCTGGGTTTCTTGGGAGCCTTGATAGTACAATGGGTTAGAATGCTTTCATTTAAAAAAGAAGACATCTCTGGGGTCATGATTTTAAAAAGTGGTCAGAAATAATATTTTTAACAAAATACTAGTGGACATTTTTCAAAGTCACAAACACTTTCTAATAAATTTACTAGAATGCTGTAACAAATGAAATAACATTGTATAATGTGAATTAAGTATTTTAAAAATGGTCAGGAAGAACTCAAAGGTTAACTAAGTGATAGATGATCATCAACTTCCATAAATGAAGAAACTGTGAATGAAGTTCAGAGAATGATGGAAGAACATCAAAGAATAATAACTGGTGCACTAAATAGCTACTGAAGTTAGCATATCACTTGACTTGGCATTTTTAAGGTTTTTTTTTTTTTTTGGGGGGGGGCATCATTGCCTCTGGTGGTCGTGGGAACTACCCAGTGCTGCTCCTGAGAGCCACCGCTGGATTTGAACTGCCAAACTCGCAGGCCGCAGTCCCACACTCAACCACTTACGCCACCGGGGCTCAGCCTGGCATTTTTTAATTTGTAACGAACATCTTGACATCAGCAAGGGTTTTGGTCAAAAGGAGTCAGGCATCTTTTGTAAAGATCTGTTAAAGGAATATCAAAGCTAATGAATTATGGAAGGAATCAGAACTGGAAGCTATTCTGAGATTTACCAGTTTGATCCAGAGAAAAATGTCTATTCAGAATAGTAGCTTCTGAGGATTTGCACTGACCCAGTTTAATTCCAGGTAGAGAGGTCAATGCAGAAGGTTCTGGTGCCTCTTTTGGGGTATTCTAAAGTGATATACATCTGAATGAGGTGGCATGCTCACCACAAAGTCTACATCAGAAGAAACCAACCGTTCTGCTGGAAAAAATAATAAGGCTTTTACTCCAAGAAACTGCTACATCCCAGAGACCTATATCACAATGAAATAGGTGGGGGTGGTTTTTTTTTGTTGTTGTTGTTTTTTAGTTTACAAATCGTTATGCTAGCAAAATCCTCATCTTTTTCTTTTGTTACAGTAGTATATAGAACCTAAAATGCCCTGGAATTAATTGGTCTGAATATTTCATTCAGCAAATTGCATAGCACTGCCAAATTATATCAAATCCAATTTAAATAAATGCAGGATTGAACAACATCTGTTGACTAGAAATTTGAAAACTTCTAGCAAAACCAATCAAAACCTCATTAAAGAAATTTTGTAAATTCGAAAAATAAATTTTATAATTTAGTGAAAACGTCAATGACTTAGATTAGACAAACGTATTGTAGCAAAAATAAGATTTAGCACACAAGTACTTCGGTTGGTTTCTTAGCTTACTACGAAGTTAGCACTAAAGATAGCATGATATCGGCACATGCACATTCTTTGTCAGTATATTGCATTAATCGGAAAAGCAGCCCAAACAATATAATCTCAAAAAGTGAGACATCACAGAAACCTCACTAACCATATTTCTATTCACATAAGGTTCATCAGGATTCAGCATCTGCTCGAAAATATGATTTTTTTACATTTATATTATATTTAAATTTGATTATAAATGAAGAACTATCATATGACAATCAGTGTTCAGCTATCTTCTCTAAAATACAACAGCAACAGCAGACTCACTGCCACCCAGTCAGGGCTACTCACAGGACGCAGGAGACCTGTCCCTCGTTTCCAAGGGTCTCCTTCTTTACAGACATCTCCCTCACAGTGGCTGCTAGTTCTGACTTACTGAATTTGCAAGTAGCAACCCAGTGACGAACCACTACAGCACCCAGGCTCCTTTTAGGCTTCCATGTTGTAAATAAGTGTCCCTTGCATTTGAAACATCAGAAATATTTTGACTGAGTTGAATACCTTCATTGGTATGTAATCTTTGGTGTTTCTCTTAAATAGCTCCTTGTCGGTGGCTGACTCGGGGTTCTCTAGCTCAACACTAAAGTGCATCTTACAGAGATTGTTGCCTTCCTTTCCTCTCTTATTATCGCCTTTCCCCTTTGGCTGTGCTCTCATCTCAAAGGGCATGGTCTTTGAACAAATAAATAAATGGCCCTGCATGCAGCAAGCTGAAAGATAGGGAGACTGTGAAGAAAACAAAATGTCTCTATCACAAAACGTGGGCAGCTGAAAGAATGGTACCATGATAGCTCCAGTTTTATTCAACTCTTTATTGTCCCCCTTGAAACTACTGGGAG
Organism: Nesogale talazaci; assembly: GCA_004026705.1. NCBI lineage: Eukaryota > Metazoa > Chordata > Mammalia > Afrosoricida > Tenrecidae > Nesogale > Nesogale talazaci. Next base: position 19,366 of record PVJH01008454.1, on the reverse strand, counting down.
ATCATTCATTTTTTATATAGCTAATAGATGATGCTCTAATGAAGTAAAACCAGCCAGTTATCACATTAGAGAAGTCTCATCTACCAACTGAGTCCTGCAATGGTTCTACTCTCAAGCCCTAATTAACTCATTCCCACATACTTTGGGCCATGTTTATGTCATTTTCTCAAGCCTTGGGAACTGGCCCCTTCAGTTTCCAAATGCTTCTGCCACCAGATTGTTGCACAAAACTTGTTTTGCCTCAGGTCACGTCAACAGTGTCCTCACTCCGCCCCTGCAGGTCCTGCCCATCTGGCAGGCTGCTTCTAAATATTGCCAGTGTGAGGTCTGTCACATCCTTCTTCCTCAGGGGATACCTTGAATAATTGCTCATGCTAAGCAATAATAACACCTCCTGAGGCCAGGAGCACGTTGTTTATATATCTGCACTGCTCCAAGCACTGTCTAGGCATTTAAATTGAAAAATTAAATAAGCATTCTACAGCTGGCTATTAACTAATGTTCAATATACCAGCAACCTCTAGGTATGTAGGCCAGATACTATGAATGCAAAGCATGAGATGATTTCCCAAATTATCTCATGCTGGTGGCTGCAGTGTAAGAAAAGGAATCTATTGCTCTTGGCATGTACATATATTATGTAGAAGTGCTAGTTACTAGAAGCAACATTGTATAACAGGTTTTCCCTTCAAGCACAGGGACTTCTTTTGAACAATGATATTGTTCAGTAATGCAGTAATGGCCACAGATTTCACACAATATTAGAAGAGTGTGTGTGTGTGTGTGTGTGTGTGTATATATATATATATTCTTGGAATGCCCATACTCTGTCAATGTGCTGCTAATTTTCTCATCATATTCCATCATGGATAATAAAGAAATACTTTAAATCTGACCACATGGGACTTTCAAAAATTATTTACATTTAATGCTTTAAAAGTGTTTGTGTGTGCTGAACCCTGGTGGTGTAGTGGTTGTGTGCAGGACTGCAGCCCACAGGGTTGACGGTTCAAATCCAGCAGCAGCTTTCTAGGAGCAAGTCTGAGCTTCCTACTCCCACCAGGGCACGGATGCCACACACAATCAATCAAATCAACCAAATCAATCAATCAATAAATAAATAAAAGTGTGTGCTAGGGGGTCAAGCGGATTTTTCTATTGAATTTACAGAATTAGAGGACCTAAGGGTTTAAAGTAGTTTCTTAAATGAGTATACTTGAGAGTGGAAAGATGTGTCATTATGAACAGGGGTAACGTGACCAGATATATGATTGTGAGAAATTTCTGTGACCAAAGAGCACCTCACGGTGAAATTCTGGGAGCTCGTTCTGCCATGATGAAACATCGGTTACGCCACAGCAAATGTCAGAGGGGCACACATAGGAGAGACCTTAACATTTTAGGAGAAATTAAAATTGAAAGATAAGAGAATTTATCTGTGTTTGGCTCTGGAGCAAGTGGTTGAGTGCGGGACTGCGGCCCGCGGACTTGGCCGTTCAAATCCAGCAGAGGCTCTCAGGAGCAGCGCCGCATAGCTCCCACGACCACCAGTGGGCAGTGATGCCACCCCCCCCCCCCCAAAAAAAAAGAGAGAACTAAATATACATCAAAGTTCTGTATACATGTATATATATGTTCAGTTGTGCTTTGAAACAGTGATTTGTTTTCCAGAAAAGTTATCATCTTTTATTTCAATGCTAAATTTGATTATCTGCTATTTATATTTCTTACTACTGCAAGTCTTCTCTATACCATCACACACACCAAACACACACACATCTTTATACAAACGCTTTCTCTGTCTCCAAAGAATAAAATAGAGCAAACAACAACAATGATAACAGTTGCGCTGGGGTTGGATAATCTCAACTCCTGGAGATATTATGTATGCTATGTGGGCACAGGCACTATAGGGTTTTCAAAACTGTAATCGTTCAGAAGCAGATAGCCCTACCTTCTTAACTGTACTTCTGGGTGGGTTCAAATCAAATCAAAAGCAAGTAGCTATACCTACTACCTAGAAATGTCACCAAATCCATGACTGTGGAAAATAAAAGGACTTAATATCATGTGATTGTCTGCATACACGAGAGAAGCAAATTCAGAGACTCTCACATGTGTATTAGAAGGAGCTATATAAGAGCAAGTGAATATTGAGAAGACATCCATCTCAGTCCAGATCAAGTTCATTAGTCCAATATTAGCCCATATGTCTGAAACCAATCTTTGAAGACCTCTTCAGTCTCAAGAAACACATGCAATGATGCTGAATGCAGGAAGATCACAGGCCAGTGAGTGGAATGCCTTGTGGATTGGTAGCAGTATAAGAATCCCCACTTGACATCTCCCACTCTGAGCTTTGGGCTGCCATCAGTCTGTCTCCAAGTGGCTTGTCAAGAGCAATGTCTGCCAGGGGGTGAATGTCTTTCCTGCCTCCAATGAGCTCTTTATTTCCTTAGTGCCTCCAAATGGGTCATCAAGCTGCTACCTCTACGACAGACTAGACTCTTCAGCATTTACGCTTCATCCTCAAATTGACAGCATGTTATGTAACTGCCTCAAGGGAGAATCACAAATTACTGAGTGGAGGTTCATAGAGAGAGTGTAGAGATGGTTTCATAATGGGCTCCTGGTCTAACAAGATTGTTATCAAATTCACACTTCTTTCTCACCAAGAGCAGCATTTAAATTTCTAAGACATGAGACATTGCATGAGAGATTATATTGAGAGATTCCTCGCTGTTGACTCACAAGGACCCCATGTGGCAGAGTAGAGCCACCCCAGGGAGTCTCCGGGACTGCTATTTTTTTCTTTTCTTTTCTTTTCCAAAACTTTTTTATTGGCTGGCAGTGCAGAGATCATATCATTCCATAGCTCGGTCACATCACGCCATATTGTTCAAGTGCCACCACAATCAGCTTCAAAGCGTTGTTTTCCTTCTTGAACTCCTTACTCTCCTCAAGATCCCTCCCCACCAAAAATCGTGTTTTCCCTGCTTCCCCTGTAGATTCATCAATCTTGAGATCCATATACCAAAAAACAGGAATAAAACTCATGGCAGTAGACAATCCAATCTTCCTCTCACAGAGCAGTTGGTGGCATTGAACCGCTAATCTTGAAGATCACAGCCTAAGGCATAGCCACTGTGTCACCAGAACTCCAGCAGAAACTCCAAGAAGAAAAGCCTCCTTACCAGCATGACCAGGGTCTCTATACACCCACATCTCTTGCAATCCAATCATTTTTAACATCCCTACATGTTGTCATGAACTTGGCACAGACTGTCCAAATTTCCACCTTCATCATTTTGCCCAGTCTCAAGATGAAAACACTTCACTTTAAATGAAGGACTTTTAAAAACAGAAAACATACTTGATTTAAGTTCTGAAATCATGTCACCAAAAAAGCAACTTGATTTCTTAGACCTGCTTCCTGAGCCTTTATTAATATTAGCTGGAGTACACCTGCCAGATTAACTGTTGTCATTGGGACTGGCTGGGGGATATAAGTCCGTAACAAATCACTTTGATTGGGTGGGAGACTTTCCACTATGACCTTTACTTAGTAAAAACCAAAGACGCAAAAAAAACCTAGACGCAACTTTCAGATCCCTGGGATCCCAAAGAGAAGTGTGCTACTTAGATATGGCTTTGCAGGGCCTATTCAGATCAATAAAAATTGAGATGTCTACAAAGACAGAGCCAAGGCAGTGCCATTAAATTGAACACAATGAATGGATAGCAAAAGGGAAGATATTGGAATAGCATGCCTAGGTATAGATGCACAGAATTCATTTTGTGGTGACAATGTTACCATGATCTGCTACAAACTCAAGTGGAGGCAATTGCCATTCACCTGGAGGCGCCTGGAGAGAAAGTCCAGGAGACCTTATGAAAGCATCCACCAATGAAAAACCCAATCAAATACAGTTATGTTCTGGCATACAGAGATCGGGGTTCACCATGAGTTAGAGTTAACATGAAGTCAATTGATAAAAATTGCAATAAAAGAAAAATTGGGGAACTCATTTCTAATTAGGGAAATAGATGACAGATCAGTTAGCAATGTCGTCAGAAAAGTACCAAGAAAAATGACTTCACATCCAGTGTGGAATCACTAACTTTGTAAGACTATTACTTTTAAAATGTATTGTTTTGAGTGTCTAGGGTGTTCATTCTCACCTTCCATTCATAAGTTCATATGTACATACAGTATGAGTGTATACATAATATACACATATATGAGTAATATCATAAGTATATTATTTTAAAATATAATGGTGAAAAGGTTATAATGAGAAAGGCAAACAGGAAACAGCTTTCCATAAATTTATAGTGAAAATATACCATATGCTTATTTTTACATATATTTCGGTGGAGCACATATTGTTTGATAGTGTATTGCAAAGGGAATTGGCATGGACAGATGCTACAATCTGACATGGGATTACCTAAACTATTATTACTCTTACTGTAACTAAAAACATTAGCAGCAAAAATTAACTGCCATTGAGTCCATTATCTTCAAGCCTTTAATATCCAGAAACTATACCTTTGGATAGCTGGGCATCATCAGATGTCTTCACAACATTTGTTTTTGTACCCATTTTGTCTTCAGTGATCCTTTCAGGGAAGTTGAGCATCACAGCATGCTGTGTTAATAGGACAAATTGTTCTTGTGCTGAGAAAGTACTCGAAGTACTTGATGGGCCCAATGCTGTAATAATTTATAAATAAATATATGTACATAGATCTATTTCCCTGTCATTGTATGTAAATGTGTGTGTGTGTGTGTGTGTATATATATATATACACACCTATCCTTAGACTTCTGTAAATATCCTTTGCCTCCTGGTTCTTTCCTCTCTTTCATTTTACCTTCCCCCAGTCCCACTATCATTTTCAGCTTTCATTTGGGTTTTGGTCATTCCTGAGAGTTACATAGCCCTTGAACAATCCCACCCCCCACACCCAAACCCAGCACCAAGCATTCTATGCCCTTCTCACCATCAATTTTAGGTAAATTATTCTTCCCTTATCCCTGGGTTTGTTTCTCCCCCTTCCCCTTCCCTCCATCTCCCTCTCTCCTATGTGCCCCTGGAATCATTTATCCCATTGTTCTCTCCTCTGGTTTGCTTATCCTGCCTATCTTGACTAGATAGGTATGTATAGACAACAATACATGCAAAAACAAAGCAAAACAAAACATAACAAAAAAGAAGCAAAAAAAATAAATCTACAACAGCTAATACAGCAACACCAAAAAATTAAGAAAAAATAAAAACTCGAAACCCATCAGTAGACAATGGGACACCAACTGACAGAATGACCTCAAGGAAGAGGAGAGCCAGTCAGGGAGCAGTATAGCACCAATGAAAGGCACAACATTCCTGGATCTTTAATTCTCCCCCCTCCCCCAATGACCCCAATTCTACAAATCTGGCTGACTAAAACACATATACTGGGAAAGATAAGAACTCTCAAGGAGTCCAAAACATATAAACACCCCAGGACCAATATGGGGAGCAGTGATACTAGGAGGGTAAGTGGGAGGGGTGTAAGGGGAAATTGATCACAACGACCAATGTATGGCCCCTCCAGGGGAATGGATAGCAAAAAGGTGAGTGCAATGAGATAGTGGTGGGTGTAAGGCATGAATATATATTACCAAGGGGACATGGGGGGGGGGGGAGTGGGTAGGGAGGGGCCAAAAATTATGCCAAGGAATCAAGTAGAAAGAAACTAGTTGGAAAAATATGGTGATAACTTATGTGCAGATGTGCATGACACAATGGATATATGTATAGATTGTGATAAAAGTCCCCAATAATATAAATTTTTAGAGTATTAACACAATGTGAAAGTTAAAAAAAGCTTGTTCTGTATAAACTTCTTTGTAAATAAATATTACCTAAATGGAAAAAAAGTGAGTGCTAAGAGAAAATTATAGACTTCAAATGTTAGAAGAAAGTAATTTAGAAGGGTTGGATTCCATAATTAAAGACATTGCTATTCTTTCTAGATAAGACAGTCTAAGTAAATGTTTATTCTTTATTTCTCAAATACCTTCCTTTCTGATAAGTAAAAGAGGGATTTTATGATAGAAATCTGAGCTTAAATGATGTTAAAATAATTTTTGTAGCAAATATAAAAATAAATATAAAAAACAAATTCACTTACTGATTAAAAAATTACCCTGTTATACTTAATTAGAACTTTTTTGTCATTTATCAATCTTCATTTTAAATAAAATCTTGTGCTATTCTAGAGAGTTGCATCTGATATTTAATATTGTGGAAAAATGACTACTCACACTGCATTTTTCTCTCAGACATGGGGTGGGAATGGTGTAGTGGTAAAAAATCTTTAGCAAAATATGTCATAAGTTAGATATTATTGCTTGAAATATGTATTAATGTTTTAAAACTGGAGTATAATTCTTTATTTTACTATAAATACTAAGGATTATGTTTTGTTTACTTGTTATATTTTTTACGAATTATGTTTAATTATACTTGTATTTATCAGTTATCAATATTGTAGCAACATTGGAAACTACTTGTTAATTAACTTAATTAGAGTTAACCATTTGCAAATTTAATTTCAACTATTCCACTAAACCTATAATTTTGTTGTTTTCCAATGTTGTTTTAAGAAATTAGCACATCTGAGCCTTAAGACCATAGCAAACATACAATTATTATTGAAATGCATTTCACTTATATTTATAATTTATTCAAATACACATATATGTTTCAAGGTGCTATTTTAAATCCTCCTATTTTTATCGTGTAAGACATGTAAAATGATTTTATTACTCCTTTTTATCTTAAATTAACATATGCTTTAAATTATCACATAAAACACCATATCACTTTTCTAATAATTTCAGTATACATACTCTATTCTGTGTATATTCTATTCTTCTCTATTCTATATTAGAATATCTATTCTATTCTATTCTGGCTACAATTCTATCAATTTTTCTTTAAAGAATTACTTTTAAAGCCCATCAAAAATCAAGAAAAGACTCATTAAGCATGATGGTAAAGTTATTACAATAGTCAAAATCTTTTTAGCCTGAAAGTATTATCAGTACACATCAGCTTTTGTCAACAAAGTGTTCATTTTTACCTTGTCAAAGTTTGGGGATTTTAAAGAGCACAATTTTAATAATTGCTCAAGATGAATGTAATCAGTGTTCCTCACTTATATTTCTTCCAGAGTACCGAGCTGTATTTAAATACATGGCGAGGAGGACAGGGCTAATTGTTAGGAAGCCACACAAGTTAATGTTTTTGTTTGTTTGTTTTAATTTTCTGTTTGTAGGATGTGTATTTTGAAAACTACTGAGGGAAAGAGAGTAAAGCCAGTGTTTGGGGAAGTTGATTTGACTCACCAGAATATCTTTGCCTACTGCTTTATTTTCCTTGAGGTGGGTCTTTCTCAACGTTAACTTATAAACTGTAGGTAACCAATAAGAAATAAAGCTTTCCTGGAACTAATATTTCATCATCTCCGCAAAGTCCTCTGTTGGAAGATTTAAGCAGTTATTGTGTGTCCCATACCTGTTGCTATGTCTTTGCTTTCCTGTTTTTTGTTTCCATCTCTTTATAGTTTTCTCTACTAATGATTCAAGTCACAGAATAACAGAAGCTTGTCTTTTATTCCAGGCTCCCAGATTGGCCATTCATTTTGATTGCACAAATGAATAAATGAAGGTAATAAAATGTGCAACCTGATATTACTGAAAGAGTATCTTAACCAAATAAAATTTAAAACATGCACTACAAAGGTATTGGATTTTTGACATCCAATTTGTAGTGTCAGAACTGCTGGTACCATAGCATCCAAGACAGAATCTTATAGTATGGCTCTTTAGTTGCGGTACCACTAGAGAGAAAGTATATATGATTACATAAGAAACAAAACCATTTTCAGGAACTTGAGTAATTTACAAAGCATTGAAGGAAACCTTATAACGAACTTTAATATTTTACACTTTATAAATTTTTATTTGTCTTCTATTATTACTCGCTATCACTGGGTTAACTCATTGGCTTCAGTAACTGGATCAAAAATAGATTTTAAAATATTTCTAGACAGAAGCATTCAGAGAAAGAGAAAAGAATAGTGGGCTAATGAGAAGAAACTTAGACTAAGGGTCTACTATATATTTTCTCATCATCTTGTGTGTTAGGCCAGGTTGATTAGGAAAACAAATCTGGTGACATTCATATATGTGCAAAAAGGAGTTTTAGTTTAAGATGTGATTATGTATCAAGAAAACCCCCAGCCCATTCCAACTGAAGTGCATAAGTCTGGTAATAGTCCCTAAGTCTCTCCTCAGTCTCACACAGCCACATGCAAGCATGCAGAATGCAAGCAGATCACAGGTTCATGTGGATTCAAGTCTGGAAACATGGAAGGGCTCTGGTCGCTCGGAGAGTGGCCAGCAAGCAGGAGGGTCAAGATACAGAATGAGACTGGTCTGATATATGAGAGCAATATACCAAGGGAGTTCATCAGGCTGTGACCTGATTGATGGACTAACCTTCATTCATATATTCTTACAGGTGCCATGTTGGCACCAAAAACCTCAATACCAGACAGAGCTCAGGGAAGATGGCAGCCAGGTAGGTAGCTCATGCGTGGAGCTTCCTGGAGATTGGTGAGGTGGGGAGATTTGGGGTTGAGTAGGGATATCAAATCTGTCCATAATTCCCAATACAATTCAGAGCATTACTCTGAGCTAGAAGCTGACGTCCGCCCTGTCACCAGCACTCCCAGTGGAGGTGTTCTCTTTTTGCTGTGTTTAATATGTCTGCTCTGCCTTGACGGGCACTACAGAGCTCTCAAGCTTAAGGCGGAGGCATGTGCCCTGCCTTGATGCTCCACGCAGACCCAACAGCCAGTACCCGGCCCCCACCCCAGGATGTCCAGGGTCCCCTGTAGACCCTCCATGCAGACCTGCAGAAATTTGTACTCCATGCCCAGAAATTTGTACTCCATCCAGGAGTCCCTCATTGGCCAGCTGGCCTGTTTCTCTGCCCCTAAGAGACATGCACCCAGGTGCTACCAGCCTGCCTTTGTGCTCAGCACAGAACTGCCAACCAGATCTCCCTTCACACTCAGAGGTCTCAATCCAGAGGTCCCAACCCCATCTCAAAGCTCCTCACAGATCCCCCAGCCATTCCTTCTACCAGAATCATCCCACTCCTACCCTACCCCACCCTCACCACACACAGTCGCAGAGGTTCCCATTCTACAACTACACTTCAGGCCTGTCAGGCACGGGAAAGGAGTCTTACAGAAGTTTTTCAGCTGTGGCCTAGGGATGCAAGCCTTTGGAGCTAGCCTACTGCACCCTCCCATCTCCCTGCTCAATCTTCCCCTTCCCTCTGTACTCTGAGTAAGTGGTGTATCGGCACCCCATCTACCTAAAGGAATTGCCTCTAGCCAGGGCAGATCACCCAATCCTTAACCCATCTCCTAAATATACTCCCCTGAACTCTGGTCAACACTTTCTATCAGATGGCAGCTTACACAGTCCATAAGGAGACCTGAGGGAAGATGGAGTACAGAGCATAGGCAAAAGTGAGAGACAAGCCCCAGCAGGACAGGGGTGAAAGGCCATCCATCAAGGTAGATTCTAAAGTCAACCTACATAAGCACTAAGACCAGCCTCTCAAAGAGAGCTCAGGTTTCTGAGTCACCAGGGAAAATGGCATCTGTTTCAATAAATCAAATAAAAATAATCAACAAGCTGCTTCCATGTCATCAACATGAAAAGAGAGGCAAAATCCAGTGCCAGAGGGCCACCTGGACCTAATGGCTGTCAGAGAAAATGCAGATGTTGATCTACCACAGAAAGGCATGTCAGAATGCTGCTTAGAGTCATACAGGGCATGAGGGAAGCATTACAGAGAAAAGGATGAAATGGTCGAAGATATAAAGGCCATGCACCAAAGGGCAATACAAGAGTTAAGGGACAAGCGAACAACAAACAATAGTAAACTTACTGACTTTTCCTGATAATGGAGGAGACAGAGAACTGTACCAGTGACCTAGAGGACTTGCAAGCAGAAACCATTAAATGTGAGCAAAAAATCTTGCAAGTCTATCAGAGAAGTTGAAGAAAGCTTCAGTTAAGCCTGATGCTATGAGAAGGAACAAATAAGAATTTCCACTCTACAGGACAAATGTGCATCAAGGAAACCAAAATAGTGATGAAATTTTTTGTGGAAAATCTTACCTAGCTTAATGAATGAAAACCAGACAACCATCCAGAAGACTGAAAGAATTCCAAGATGTCAATAGGAAATATAGTTGCTAAACTATCCCACTATGAGGAAAGGGAAAAAATTGAGACTAGTTGGGGAAAACTGGCAATCATATATAAAGGCAAGCAGATAAGAATATGCTCAGACCTAGCAATGGAAGCTACAAAGAAGAAGAGAGTGGAGCAGCATATTCCAAAAACTGCAGGAGTACAAAGAAAACCCAAGAATGCTTTATCCAGACAAATTATCTATCAAAAATTGATGTAGAATTGATGATTGGGAGTTCAAGTCTTCCCAGAAAAGGAAAATCTCAAAGAATATGCTAAAAAGAACCCAGCACTACAAAAGATCCTCATCAACCCAATATGGGCAGAAGAACAGCAATCACCAAGCACATACAAGAGACAACCACACAGAATAACTCCACCCAAAGACTATCAAAAGAAACACAGCCCCTGTGATAGGTAGGTTTGTTGTGTCAACTGGGTCAAAGAAAATAAGTAGGTTTGATGTAACAACATGACCAATGACCACATGTGAATCAATTGAAGATCAGATATATAAATGACTAGATGAGCCTCACCCTTCCTTTCTTGCTTTTGTATCTTCAGTCAAGCCAGCTGCATTGTTTGTCATGTATCTTGATTTGCAAGCTACACTACCCATGGGACACATATTCCGTAGACTGTGTTGCTGTGGGTTGAGGTTCCTTCGAGCCCTGCTGCTGGAATATACATCTCTTGAGCTGGGGACTGTCGGACTTTGTCATCTGGCTGATGTTGGGGAGCTGCTTTGCTGTTTGCTGCTTGTGGTTCTAAAGAGAACTACTTGGTGGGCCTCAATACTCGAAGGGCTGCCAGTGTCCTAGCTGCCTCACACAAATGAGTTGCATTGAGTCATTTGTAATGCTTTCTAGATTAGCTGTTTATTTCTTATGTTAGATTTCTTTCTATTTATACAAATATATGTGTGTGTGCGTGTGCACGCACACCCTGGTTTTCTTTCACTAGAAAATCTTGTCAAACACAACCCCAAAATAACACTGGCTCAATGATGCAAAGAAGGAAGGATTAGCCAAAAACACACATAGGTTCTACCCACAAAAGAGAAATGAAGGTATGAAAATACCCAACACAAGAGCAATAAAATGACATCACAGGATTCACAGATAGATGTAATGACCCTGGATATCAATGGAATGAACTCAGGTCTTAAGAGACAGAGATTAACAGGTTGTCTTAGAAAAAAAAAAAAAACTAGATCTGTTGTGTACAGGAGACAGATCTCAAGATTACAGACAAAAATAGGCTAGGATTCATAAGTTGGAGTAAAACTTGCCAGGAATCAACAATTCATAAAAGGAGTTGCAATACCAATCTTGGATAAAATTGACCTCAAAGTGCAAACAATAAAAAGATAAGAAATGGTACTGCTCAATGGTCAAGGGAATGATAGACAAAGAACCTTCAAATATTCTAAACATCTATGTTCTCAACAAGTTTTCAGTGGAATATGTCAATCAAATGCTCCAAAAGATGAAAAAAGAAGTCAAAGCCTCAGCAATTACAGTAGGTGAATTTAATACACCACTCCCTGACTGGGAAAGATACTGAACAAGGAGGCTAAAGATTTAAACATACAATTAGACAATTTGACCTGATAGATATCCACAGAGTTCTCCACCCAAATACAAAAAAAAAAAAAAAAAGCACATTCTTTACAAGCCCACATGACACATATTCAAAAATAGACCACATGTTAGGGCATACTTGAATCAACATAAATTTAAGCACATTTATATCATCCAGGCCTCTTTCTCTGACCACTGTGCCATAAATTTGAATATCAACAAAAGGAAGATAAAGAAAACAAGGGTAAACAACTGGGACATGAATAACTCTATTGTAAAAGGAGTGTGCACTGGCCCAGATCAGAGATGAAATTAGGAATATGCTAGAAACCAATAAGAATAAGAGAATGACACATCAAAACTTTAGGGACACAGCAATGATAGTTCATCAAAGGAAGGTTCATAATATTACAATATTACATGCACACATAAAAAAGGAAAACAAACATGATTAATGCACTGGCCCCAAATTTACAGCAACTAGAGCAGAGTCAACAAGACAATCCAACAAATAACAAGATGAATAATAAAAAATGAGATTTGAAATTCAGGAAAGGGAAAATAAGAAAATTATGGAAAATATTAATGCAGCTAAAAATTGGTTCTTCAGAAGGATAAATGGAATCTACAACCCTCTCGTGAATTTAACCAAAAAAAGGAAGGAACATTTCAATAGCAAGGATGAAGGATGATAGAGGGGACATTACAACAGACCTTATGAAATCAAAAGCGTAATCACACAGTACTATGAAAGACTGTGTTACAAAAAATGCAAAAACTTGGAAGACATGGAAAATTTCTTGTAAAAGTCATCCTTCCCTAGTCTATCCCCTATGCCTGTCAGAAAACTCAACAAACCCATATCAGTAACAGAAATATACAAGATTATAAAAGAACTAGCCACAAAAAAATTCTTCTGGACCAGATGGGTTCACTGGAGAATTCTATGAAGAGTTTAGAAAAGAACTCACATGAATACTATGCAAAGTCTTCAAGACAATAGAAAAAGAAGGCAAGATCCCAAATTCTAGACAATAGAAAAAGAAGGCAAATACCCAAATTCCTCCTATGAAGGTAGTATAATTCTGATATCTAAACTGGGCAAGGATCTCATAAGAATAAGAATTATACACCAATTTCCTCAATGTATTGATGCAAAAACCCTTATCACAATACTAGCCAACAGATTACAAAAGTATATAAAACAAATACTTCACCATGGCCAAGTATGATTCATATCGGTGATGCAGGAATGGTTCAACATATAAAAGCCCAGTAATATTTTTCTCACATTGAAGTTAAAAACTATAAGAATCACATGATATTATTGATAGATGCAGAAAAAAAGCTTTTGACAATATCTGTGTTAGTCTGGGTAGACTAGAGAAACAAATTCATGTATCTAAGGGAAGGGTTCATATACAAGAGAAATGGAACTCTGAGAAAGCATCACAACCCAGTCCAGTCCCAGGTCACAAGTCCAATGTTAGCCCATATGTCCAACACCAGTCCATAAACTCCCCTTCCGACTCACAATGTCATAGGCCAGTAGGTGGAGAGTCTTGTGTGTCCAGTGACAATAGGAGCAGCAAAAGCATCTCCACACTGTCAGGGGTCTCTCTGTGGCTCCTCTGGCTTCAGAGGTCTGGTTCCATCAGCGTAAGGCCGAGTGACTTCTCCTCCAGCTCCTCCACTTCCTCGGACACTGCCATCGTCTCTTGTCAGTCGAGCATCTCGCAACAACTAGGGAGATGGTCTGTCATCTACACGAGGGAAATGTCATGATATTTCTCAGAATTCTCAGAGAAATTCACAGAGGTCTCATTGACTATCTCCAGATTGACAGACTAGACTCCACCCATAGCCTTCAATCATGAAATTTACATCAAGTACATGACCGCCACAACATCCTACACCAATTTCTATTGGACATTCAAGAAGATAGGAATGGAAGGACAATTCCTCAAAATAATACATGCTATGTATGTAAAGCCAACTACCAATGGAGAAAAGACAAGATAAATTCTTCTGGAAAAAAGGGGATTAGGAAAGGATGTCCTTTGTCATTTCTCCTATTAAACATTATACTGGAGGTCCTAGCTAACAATATAAGACAAAGAAAGGATATGAAAGGTATTGGTCTAGGGAAGGAAAAAGTGAAACTACCTTTATTAACAGATGAAAAGATTTTATATATGGAAAATCCTGAAAGCTCCATGAGTAGCAGGTTATAAGAGCAATAAACAAAAGTCTATTGGATCACTACACATATCAGACAAGGACAAAGGAGAGGGGATCAATAAGGCAGTAACCTCAGTAGCCAAACATAAACTGAAATACCTAAGGATATACATGACTTAAATTTTAAAAAATCCTGTACAATGAAAATTACAAAACACTATTAAATGAAAGCAAGGGTGATCTCAACAGATGGAAGGACATCCCATGCTTGTGGGTCAAGAGAATCAATATTGTAAAGATGTCAACCAGCTCTACCCAAGACACTATATAAGTTCCCAATACAAATTCTGGTATCCTTCCCAGTACAAATTCTGGCACCATTCTTCAAAGAATTGGAAAAACAGATTACCAAATTCATATGGAGAGGGAAGAAACCAAGAATTAGCAGATAACTCCTCAAGAAGAAGGACAAAATATGACAGCTTGCTTTAGCAAATACTGTACAGCCACAGTCGTCAAAACAGTATGGTATGGGTATAATGATAGATAGTCAGACCAATGGAAAAGGATTGAAAACCCAGAAATAAAATCAATATACAGACAACTGATCTTTTGGGCCCCAAAATATCAAATGGGAAGTGGATGGTCTCTTCACTTCATGGTAATGGAAACAAAATGGATACACATCTGTAGAAAAATAAAGCAAGACCTTTACCTGACTCCATGCACAAGAATAAGCTCAAGATCAAGAGGGAAAGCCACAAACTATTGGGATTATCAATTAGGGACTCAAAACAAATCTGGGAATTTTGACTCAGGGAATACAAAGACGATCAGAAATAGGGAAAGATGCAACACAGAGGAGACACCCATTGACCAGTGGGATATATTAAAGACAAAACACTTGTGTGCATTGCAAGAATTTGCAGAGAAAGTAATAAGAGAGACCACAGAAGGAGAAAACACCTTTAGAAATGATAGATTAGACAGAGTCCTTATTACTAAATCTACAATACTCAGCTAAGTTACAACAAGGAAACAATCAACTGTCCACTCAGGTCGTGGACAAAGAACCTCCGTAGAAGTTTCTCAATGGCAGAAATCCAAATAGCCAATAATTATGTGAGGAAATGTTACAGATCTCTATTCATAAGAGAAATGCAAATTAAAACAACATTTTTCCCAATGAGACCATCTGATGCCATCAAAGATAACCCAATCCAAGAGATCAAAAGGTAACAAGTTTTTGAGGGACTGTGGAGAGAGAGGAATTATTTTCCACTGCTGGTGGACCTGTTGGTATGTGCAGCCATTATGGAAATTGTTCTGGCAATATCTAAAACAGGAGGAAATTGTGATCCAGTAACCCCCATACTGGGCACATACCCAGAAAAGACAAAAAACAAACCACAGCCAGACATCTGTGCACCACTGTTCACCTTGGCACAGTTCACAATTGCAAGGAGTTGGAAACAGCCCAAATTTCTACCAACTGAAGAATGCACTAAAAAACTGTGGTACATACAAACAATGCAGTATTACACATCCCTAAAAAGCAGTGATGAATGCACAAAAAACAGTGCTACATGGGAAGAACTGGAAGAAATTATTCTAAGTGAAGTAATCCAAACACAAAATGACAAATACAACATGAATCTGCTGAAGTAAGCTCAGAAAAATCCAAAAGGGCCATAGGGAAGAAGCTACTGTACAGATACATCCCTGGGAAGAAACTGCTGTATGTATACATCCCTGGGGTGAGGTCCAGGTAATATGGCAGGGGTCAGACTAAACTCAGGGATATATGTGATAGCCCATGAAACAGGAGTGGGGAAAAGACATAGGTAGATGAGGGGGACAGGGCACTAATCTACCCAAGGGGAAGGTGTTGTTTGTGTTTCCACAGGGATAGAAGGACCAGTCACCTCAATGCCCCAAGAAAACAATACAACACACTGACATCAATCACTAACAACATGGACAGAGCATACACACACACACACACACACACACAAATTCACTTCAAAGGATAGCATTGTAGCAATAGCTCAAGGAGGGGGACATGTTTGATCAGAGCACATAGTAGCAAATAAGGGGGAAGGGGAAAAATAGTGAAGCACATCCTGGCCCACCAAGTCCAGACAACAATATTCATGCTCAGAGGAGTCAATGCACAGAGAGGACCATAGGACTGGCCCCATCAGGACACAACTTTCCTCACTGACCCATAACTGCATGAGGGATAACACTAGAGACACATGGTGGGAATTGTGCCTGCTCTGAGCTCATCCTGCTGAAGTCAGAAACGGGGGACATGCCACAAAGCAGCAGAGAAAAGAAATCCTTAGGGAATACCAAAAGTAAACTGTGGGCCCAGAGCAGTGTGCTCCATCAGACTCGACTGGAAAACACTCATAAAAGACAACAAGGAGATCTTGAACTAGTTTTAGGGTTTGTTGTTGTTGCATATCTGTTGTTGTTCTAACTATTGTTTTATAGTTTATTGATTTGTGTCGGTGCACATTGCTATTTATTGCATGTCTATCTAGAAAGGATAGGTCCGATAAACAAGCTAGAAAGAGAACAATGTGATGACAGTTTCCAAGGGGGACAGGGGAGGTAAAGACAGGGGAAAGGGAGTGGATGCTGATAAACCCAGGGACAAGGGAACAAGTGGCTGAAAATCAATGGTCAGGGGAGTGGAAGAGGTCTGGCAGAGCTAGATCAAAGACAGTATAGCTCAGAGCCTATCTGAAACCCAAATGAAGGCTGAATATGATAGTGAACCAAAAGGAAAGTAAAAAAAAAATAGAGGAAAGAACTAGGAGGCAAAGGTCATTTATAGAGATGTAAATACAAACATATACATATGTATATATGTTGAAGAGGAAACATATCTATGCATATACCTTTATAGGGATATATATGGACCGTGGGCCCCTACTCAAGTACTCCTCCAATACAAGAACACTTTGTGCTAATAATTTGGCATTCTGAGATGGTCACCTTCCCAGCAATATCGCTGAAGTGAAAGCAGGTGCATAAGCAAATGTGGTGAAGAAAGTTGATGTTGTCCAGCTATCAAAAAATACAGCATCTGAAGTCTTAAATGCTTGAAGATAAACAAATGGTCATCTAGCTGTGAAACAACAAAGCACACATGAAAGAAGTATAACAATCTGTCCCAACAGGATCACTATAGGCAAAGTGCATGCATAAACAATTGTGATGAAGAAAGTTGATGGTGTCCACCTATCAAGGGATATAGTCTGCTGTTTTAAAGATTTGAAGATACACAATCAGCCATGAGCTGGAAAGCAACAAAACCCATACAGAAGAAGCATAGAAACCTGCATGATCATGGGGGGGTTGAAGCATCAAAGAACAACATATATCATTGTGGCAGAGTGGGATCCAAAATTCATCTGTAGGCAAGAAATCATTGAAGACTATGTTTTGGTTTCCACTAATTGTCATTTTAAAATAATGGATGACTAAGACATTAAATCATAAGTCTTGAGAGGTTATCAAGCTATGTGATTTCTTCAGTTGTAACATATGTAGAAAATCTTATTTTATAAAGAAACCAGAGCAAGGGGAACTGAAAATCCATTATAACTTGGCAAATGCTTTCTACATAATATATATTTCATAGTCTAACAAAGCAAAGTATATATTTCCATCTAAGGGAATTCAGTTTATATTTATTTTTTCAACAAGGATATTTTAATCTAGCACCATATGTCAATGATACATGATGCATACTTAAACTTGCTGTCAGTAATGCATTTATGAGCAACTCCATTTCTGTAGATGCAGAAGGCCACCACCACACCAACATGTACTTACATCTTGATAATGAGATAAAAATAATTTACAAATTCAGTATTTTTCTTGGACCTGATATTACTGAGAATAATGTTTTAATGAAAGCAATTGAACCATAGAGATTAGCGTGCTCTTTTAAAAAATAAATGGTATGCCCAAAGTGGATGACTTTCACAAATGAAAGATCTACCTAAGCTCACCACTGGAAGAGTAACACAAAGAAATGATCATTGTGCCGTCATGTGTCTGGTGTTGAGATGTATTACCAGAATCTACTATGGGACAGTCACACTATCTCAGACTCAGATATAAATCTCTAAAACATGTGAATAAAGACCACTGAGATTTGAGAATAGACTAAGAGCAATGGATCCCACCTTGGAATGGAACAAATGTTCCTTCAGCTGCTGAGAACTGTGAGTAGAGTCCTCAACTTTTGTTGCTTTTGCTAGATTGTTTGAACTCTAGGTTTTCTTTTGAGAAAAAGTTGCAAACAAGCAAGCAAACAAAAAAACACAGATTCTGGTTTGAAGCTAACCAATGAAAAAAACACAGAAGAAAAACCAGCCAATCTGCTTCCATAAACATTTAAACAAAGGAAACCCCATGAACCAATTCTATGGCACATACTGTCATGCTGAGACACAATCAATGAGAGGTTTCCCTAACAACACAACATCTTCACCAAGGGAGATCTTACACAACATGTAAATGTCAGAAGTATTAAGTTTTCACCTCAGACCAGCAGGACACCTTTGTTGAGACCACGTTGCATTTTATATTTTTGTGATTCCTAATCACGTTTCTTTTACTGTCAGTCTTAATTGTACTTCCTGCTATGCATTAAGGAGTCCTTATAGCATCATGAATTACATTTTGATTTATTAACCTTAATAATTGCAATTCAAACCTACCAGCAGTACTGCAATAGAAACAAGAGGCTGTCTGTTACTCTAAGATTTAGTACTCTCAGAAATGTCGGAGCAGTATTAGTCTGTCCTAAAGGTCACTACGAGGTAGCATTAACTTGATCCCCAGCAATATGCATATTAGATGCTAAGCTATCAAAGTGGCCTCCTGGTACCTTAGTTTTTTCTCATACTGTACAAAAATCTGTTTCTTGTTGGTGGAAGTGATGGTGGGTGCTGTGGGTGTGTGTGCTTCATATCCACTATCAATGTTTGGATTTACCCATATTTCCATCCACATTGATCAACAGTCTTATATTCCAAAATCAAGTGAGCAGACAAAAGTTGTCACTTTGTTATAATACTTTCTCTATTTATTCAATACTATTCCAACACTGCTGTAAATGTGAGGTCATTATAATTGCTTCCTCATTTTCCCCATTATGATCACAAATTTACTTTTGTATAGGATTTTAATATCAAGATGATATAATTGCTCCTGTTATGATAACCCACAGGGGCAGGTCATCTTTGCC
>PVJH01008453.1:32130-85345 GCA_004026705.1 Nesogale talazaci | reverse complement strand
AGGGGCCCTGGTGGCATAGTGATTATGCTTTGAACTGCTAGTCACAAAGTCAACAGTTCTAAACCACCAGCCATCCCATGGGAGAACAACGAGGCTTTCTACTCCTTTAAAGAGTTACAGTCCTCAAAACACAAAGGAGCACTTCTACCCTGTCATGTAGGGTCGCTGTGAGTCAGAATCAACAGTGAGTGCCTTCATTATTTAATTATTACGCTACAGTTTTAGGTTTTACAACTTAATTCACAGTTAACATTTTAATGTCCACGTACTAATCCATTGACTATTCCCTGGGATAATAGTTCATCTATAGTATAATTATTTAATTATGTCTTTACCACTGTCTGCGCTACTTTGGGGTAGGTTGGGAGCCGGTGGGTACTTGTGAAAATGATTAAGGCCAATGGAAAGGTTAGAATCCACTCAGAGGTGCCTCATAAGAAAGGACTGGTGATTCACTTCTGAAGACATCCGTTGAAAGGCCAATGGAGAAGAGTTTCCTAGTTGGGCCAGCATGAGTTGGAATGAAATTCGCCACAACTGGTTTGGGTTTTCTGGTTTATATGGTGACAAGACTCATTAGATTTAAATATACTAACCCTCAGACCTCATGAACCCGCACTTAGGAATGTATCTTTGAGAGGTAATTTTACAAGTGTGTATATGTAAATGTACACATGGTCTTTGCTATATTGTTTCTAATAGAAGAAAAATCAGTGGTGAAAACTTACTAACAATCAAGTAATGTTTAAATAAATAAGCTGAAAAGGACTTGATTACAACCTGTTTATTTATGGCATGGTGACAGTATGGTTCCGGGGTGACTTGTCAGCCAACCTCAAGCTTAGCTACCAGACATCTGCTGTTGTAGGATTTCATGCTTTCTTGACGTTGAACGGGTTTCGGGAAACGTGTACACCAAGGAAATCAGTTCTTAGTCAGAAAGACCTGATAATTACTTGCGACATCAACAAGTCAAATCCTTTAGATCACAATAATCTGCCCCCATTATTCATGTGGTCACCTGCAGGGGAGCCAACTCTTCAGCAGACAACAGTCAAACTAAGACAGCTAACAAAAATTAGAGATTTTTATCAACTTCTGTAGTCTGAAGTTGATCAAAGATGCAATGAGGATGAACTGATAATTAAAGGTGATTGCATTGTGAAAACCACAAACAAGATGGATCGGCAGTTAAAAGATGTGGTCTTTGCAGTAAAGATGAGGCCAGAGATCAAATGATAAAATTTTGCAAGCCCCGTGACTTATCATTACAAAGACCCTTCAAAAAAGAGAAACAAAGACTATACTTGTGGACCTTTTCATATGTCACACAGGAATCAAACTGACTGCATTTATGGGGAGAGAGATGAAGAAGCTCAGTGTCATCAGTAAGAACAAGGTTAGGAGTGCAGTGGGACAGACTATCAATTGCTCATATATTAGTCCAAATTACATCTGTAGAAAATTGAAACAAGTCCATGAGAGCCCAAGGAAAACTTTGACTATTTCCCACCTGAACTTGGAGACCTTCTCAAGAATAGGTCTGATACATCGAGGATTACTGACTAAAGACCAGGCAAGCTATGTGTGACAACAAGAATATCATTCATGAAGAAAGCAAGAGGTCACTAAAAAGACAGAAAAAAACAAAGAAAGAAAGAAAAAAGAAGAAGAAAGAAGAAAAAGCAGGATGTCATAAGAGATTCTGAAACTTCACTTGAATTTAAAACAGCTAAAGAGATAAAAAGAAATGCTGAAATAAAGGAACTGAACAGAAGACTTCAGCAGGCAGCTCAAGAAGACAGTATGAAATGGGCAAGTAACTAGAAGTTAGAAAATCAAAGTTGGCATTTATCAACTGAGAGAACTGAAGAAAAAATTCAAACCTTGAGTTGTAACATTGAAGGACTCTATTGAGAAAATATTGAATAATGTAGGAAATATCAAAAAAGATGCAAAGAATACACAGTATCTGGATCAAAAATGACAGATAGATATTCAACCATTTCAGGAGGTAGAATATGAAAAACAAAACAAAACAAAAACCTTTGGTCCTGAAAGAAGAATTCCAAGCTGCACAAAAGTGGATGGTGGAAAACAAAGCTCCAGGAATTGATGGGATACTAATTACAATGACTCAACAGACTGTTGGAGGACTAGAAGAACTTTGTACTATTTTTGAATGATGCTTCCTCCTTGGTGAGTTAACAGAAAGACACTCATATTTGTCCCCATTCCTAAGAACAGTGATTCAGTAGAATTAGGGAATTAATATAACATGCAAATGAAATATTAAAAAGTGAAGCAACATATTTTGCTCTTGTAGGTGTAGTCTAGTTGGCTAAGTTTATTAGTAGTTCCATGTGCAGCAGACTAAAACATTGACCCACCCGTGCCATCCTCAGAATAGTTGGCATGTTACAAGTCATTGTTGCAGTCATAATATCTGTTATTTACATAATTTGATGTCAAATTGAAGATATATAAAAGTGTAAGGGGTAAAAGGGGGGGAACCAATTGCAAGGATCTACATATAACCTCCTTCCTGGGGGACGGACAACAGAAAAGTGAGTGAAGAGAGATGTCGGACAATGTAAGATATGACAAAATAGTAATAATTTATAAATTATCAAGGGAGAGGGATGAGGGAAGGAGGGTGAAAAATAAGCTGCTGATACCGAGGGCTCAAGTAGAAAGCAAATGCTTTGAGAATGATGAGAGCAACCAATGTAAAAATGTGCTTGTCACATGGATGGATAGATGGATTGTGATAAGAGTTGTATGAACCACCAATAAAATGATATTTTTTTTAAAGTGTAGGGGTGATATTCAAAATGTCAATCAGGTCACAGTCTGATGGGGCCTCCTTGTAGGCATGCCCTTCTCATTAAGACTTGGGCTTCCACTCAAGTACTTCCTCCATGCAAGAACACTTTATTTTATTAAACTGACCTTCCATGATGCTCACCTTCTCTACGTGATCACTGAAAATAAATGTGTGCATGAGCAAAAATGGTAAAGAAAGCTAATGGTGTCCGGCAATCAAAAGATATAGCATCTGGGGTCTTAAAGGCTTAAAGGTAAACAAGCAGCCATCTAGCTTAGAAGCAACTAAATCCACAGGGAAGAAGCCCACCAACCTGTGTGACCACGAGGTTTGACAGGATCAAGTATCAGGCATCAAAGAACTAAAAAGTATATCATTGTAAATGAGGGAGAGTACAGATTGGAGACCCAAAGCCTATCTGTAGGTAAGGGGACAGCTCCTTAGAGAGGGGTTGCAGGGAGGAGATGAGTCAGTCAGGGTGCAGTGTAACAATAATGAAACATACAACTTTCTTCTAATTCTTTCATGCTTCCTCCCCCTCAATATCATGATCCCAATTCTACCTTCCAAATCCAACTAGCCCAGAGGATGTACACTGGTACAGAGAGGAACCGGAAACATAGGGAATTCAGGACAGATGATCCCTTGAGGACCATTCGTCGGAGTGGCGACACTGGGAGGGTGGAGAGAATGTGGGGTAGAAAGGGGAAACCTATTATAAGGATCTAGATTTAACCTCCTCCTTGGGGTACGGACAACAGGGAGATGGGTGAAGGGAGACATCGACAGTGTATGATATGAAAAAAAATAGGCTATAGTCAAGGGTTCATGAGGGAGGGGGTAGCAGGAAGGGAGGGAAAAATGAGGAACTGATGCCAAGGGCTTAAGTAGAAAGCAAATGTTTTGAGAATGGTGAGGGAAACAAATGTATAAATGGGCCTGACATATAATAGATGGATGGATGGATGGATGGATTGTGATAAGAATTGTATGAGCCCCCAATAAAATGATTTAAAAATAATAATAAATAAATAATTTTATAAAGAGAGTTCTAGTAATCCCCCCCTCTCTCACTGCCTGCTGGCTGACCCTGGTTACTGTCAGATGCACATGACTTTGCACCACTGGCTTTGATCTTTCTTCATTCTGCATCATTGCATGTATCTACAGGAGTCTGAAGATGGGCTCATAGACTAATATCACACTTATGGACTTGAATTGGGCTGAGCTGGGATGTTTTCTTGACATATAATGACTTCTACATATCAAGCGCTTTCTTACACATATGAATGTCATCGGCTTTATTTCTCTAGTCAACCCGGCCTAAGACAACATCATTCATTTCATGAGGTTTTGCTAAGCATGATATTCTTTTACAGCTACTAATCCCTGCTGATAACATGTGCAAAGTATGCAACAAAAGTCTTGCCATCCTTGCTTATCTGGAGGATGCATACTGTACTTCTTCCTTCTGGCAGACCACCGAATAGTCAATATTCACCAAGCGACATAATTTGAAGGCATCAGTTCTTTGGTTTTACTTACTCATAGTCCAGCTTTCAAATGCATATGAGGTGATAGATAAATAATGTGGCTTGGATCAGGCATACCTAAGTCATCAAAGTGACATTTTGCCTGGATGGTGGAACACATCATAGGTCCTGCACATATTTCTTTGCAGACCAAGTAGAAGTTTGCTTACTGCTTTCTGGACAGCAACAATTCCTAGAGCTTAGAATTCCCCTTGTCCTATTGCATGTGTAGGCTCCACCTAGCCTTCTGAGTCCTCAGATGGAATTTGGGACTTGGGGGAACTAACACAACCATGCTGATATTCACGCGGCTACTTTTGTTATGAGTAGTGAAGTTCTTTATATCTGGCCCAGAAGTCTCATATCCCCTGTCAACATTCATGGGAGTTGTGGCAGTCTTGTACTCATGTCAATTTCATGATTGGGAGTCTAGCTTGTCAATCTGGAGATAGCCAGTGAGGCCTCTGGATGGCCATGGCTTTCTCCTGAGATTTCTGGGAAATCTCATGGTATTTTCCAATTGGAGAAGGGAGACTTGACTGAGTCTCCATCGAGCGAACTACTGAGAAGATGAGATGACAGCATGCTGGTTGATTCTGATTCCTGGAAAATGGAGGAGCTAGAGAAGAGGTCACATAGGCTTGCCCTGCTGGAGCCAAACCTCTGGGGCCAGAGAAGTCACATGGAGACTCCTGTCAGTGTTGTAATATTCAGGAGGCCACAGGGAGACCCCTGTCAGTTGAGATGCTTCTATTGCCACCGGACACACAAGACTCTGCACCCTGTCACCTGTGATTGTCCTGGTGTCATCACACGTACTTTGTAAGTGGGAAGGAGACTTATAGACTGGTATCAGACATATGGGCTAATATCAGACTTATGATTTTGGACTGGACTGGGTTGGGATGCTTTCTCAATGTTCAATTCCTCTTGTATCTAAACCTTTCCCTTATACCCATATGCGTGTCTATGAACTTGTTTCTCTAGTCTACCCGGACTAACACAGGAGTGTAACCAACTAAATTATTAGCTAGAATGAATTTTGAATTCTATGGGTGGTACAAATATTCAATGCACTTGGTTGTTAACCAAAAGTTTGAGGGTCCAACCCACCCAAAGGTGCAGCCAGGGAAAGGCCTGATGAGTTGCTTGTGAAAAAAATCAACCACTTTAAACTCTGGAGATTCTACTCTGACATACATGGGATCACCCTGACTTGAAGATGACTGGTTTGTGGTTAGCTTCTGGGAAGCTCCCCAGACTCTGGATCTCCTTCATACAAACTTTTTTTAATCTTCATTTTTATTCTGTAAGGGGAGGAGGGCAGATGGTTCAAGTAGGTAAAATAATACTCAGTCGACTCAGTCAGTCAATAGTTTCCTAAGTGGTATCCTTCGCCACCGTCGTACTGCCTCCTGGGTAAGTACCTAGATTGTTGTACCTCAAGGCAAAACATATTCAACTTTCCTTCAAACGAGGACCATAGACTTGTCCCTGTCCCTGGTTCTCAGAATATTTAGGATGCTGTCCTCATAAAATGGCAAAGAAGAGGCCAGAGCTCAGACAGAGGCTCTCATGGACCTCATAATCATATAGTAAGCATCACTACAGTCTCTCTCCTCTCCACATCCTCTCTCACTGGCTCCCTGTCAGAGGCCACGGAGTGCTGCCACCATATCCAACTGCCCTCTTTGTACTGCATGTCGCATGTCTCCGGCAGTTGAAAGAACATTGCTGCCTGGAAGCCCTAGCAATTATTTCAGGGATAAGCCCTCCACGACATTAAAGTAGCATTCACGCCTCCATATTCTTGCTTTGTTTCCTTTCCAACTATGGCATTGTGACCTTAGACACACTCATTGTGCTTTTAGTTGTACTGATTGTCTTTTATGAAATCACATTTTATTGCCACAGCCTTGCTCTGCTTTGATTGGAACAGAGTCTGGCTCCTAGAACATACCAGATAATTGGGAACACTTTAGTATCATCATTTTCAATTCCCATCATTGCTATCTCACAAGAGAAATTCATAGTATTGTGCCCATACATACTGTCACAAATGCCTTTTTAGAATCAGAAATATGAACCTTTGGACAAGGCTGTAGTTGTCAATACCACATCCATTTCCAAACAGGAAGATTCACCTGTTGGTCTCAAAATGGCCCTGGAAAACGCCATGTGTGCAATATCAGTCATTTTCTCTAGGGAAACACTACCAATTCTTAGACATGAAATTTATCTTCACTATATACATATCCTTGGCCAAATTCCTTTGAACAATCATTCACTTGGAAAGTGTATATGATCAATCTAGTTTGCAGCCAAGACACTGCTGCAGTCCTATAGTAAAATTTTGGAACTTGCTTTCCAGCAGAACTGGATCCCATATAGAAAAAAAAATCAATATGAACTAAACCTTAATAAAACAACAGCTTTCTACCACACACACAGATGAAAAGCCTCTCCATAAAGTTAGGTCAAATTTATATTCATATAACTTTCACAGAAAAATAATACTTGATGGTCCAACTAAACAAAAATGTACTGTGTTGTTTCATTTACTCTCCCTCCTCTTCAACTGAAAACATTGTCTGGGTAGTATGGTTTAGCCATTAAGGCAATGGGTACTGAAGCCTCCTTGTATTTGAACCTCCAATCACTACCTCTGAAGTCCAGTTTCTCAAGATCTCAGTTGTACTAACTATAGAGGAGTGAGGAAGCGAAAAGTTTTTGTCTCATAGTATTGTTTTGAGGGACACTTAGATAAAGCAAGGAAAATAGTTACAGTAGTATCTGACACCTAGAAAATATTTTTGAAATCATATTATTATTTAATACTATAAGAATTCCTTAAGTTGGGTCCCAATTTTTGATGTCCGTGTACCAACAGAAAATGCAAAATTGTAATGAGCTCAGGTGCTAGGTCTCTTTTTCATGACCTTGCAGGTAATACAATACTAAATGCCTCCTTATTTTGTGGCGAATGAAAGGGGCCCAAGAAGAGAGACAAGACAGGAGGGAAAGGAGTGGGGAGTGAAGGGAAGATGTAAGAAAGGAAGTGAGGGAAAGTGAAGAGAGGATGAAAGGGAAGAAAGAAAGGCAGAGACGAGAGTGGGCAAAGGAGGTCGGGAGGGAGAAGAGGAGGGAGGCAAGGAAGGAGAGAGGGAGGGAGGGAGGGAGGGAGGGAGGAAAAGCCTAAAACAAGATTGACAGTCTTGGGTAGAAAACCAAAAGGGATGTTCCAGGACTTCATGTTGGGATCAAAACTCTCCTTCTGCTTCCACCGAGTTTCCCTAAAACCATTTGTGAGAGAAAGTCTGAGCATTGTTACCAAATCATAGAACCCTTTATTTTCAAAAACATCAAAATGTAAAGCTGCTGTTGCTCACTAGAGCCTCCTTCTAGGTCTATCTATTTCTGAAAGCAATGTCTCCATCTCTCTCGTTACTCCCTCGAAGAATTCCGTGCTCTTTAGTTTACAACACACGAAAAGGACAATTTTGACATCCTCAAAGGGTGCAGGCCATGTTCCTTTTCAATATTTTCTGCATTTAAGGAACAAAAAGAAGTCTGAAAGGGCAAGAATTTTCCTAGCAAAATTCTCAAAGGACAGCTCTTGATAGGCTCATAGAATGAGCAGGTACAGTGCCCTGATTGGGGGTGTAGGGAGTGGGGTGGGAGTGGGAACATTTATTGGTGTAAATTTCCAGGCCTTTTTCTCCAGAAGGTAGTTTTCAATTTTCTGAAAACCTCTTCATCATAAGTCCTATCATTGTGCTGTGACCTTTGGAGAAATTCTATTGAGATTATCATTTTGAACCCCCAAGGAAATAGTCACCATAATCTTTGGAACTGACCTCTCTACCTTGAATATATTTATTTATTTTAATTAATTAATCTATTTATTTATTTTAAAGATCATTTTTGGAGGCTGTTACAACAATCCATACATCAATTATATCAAGCATATTTGTACATATGTTGACATCATTATTTTCTAAACATTTACATTCTATTTGAACCCTTGGTATCAGCTCCTTTTTCCCCTCCCACTCTCACCACTCTTTAATAGATTATAAATTATTATTATTATTATTATTATTATTATTATTTTCATATCTTGTGCTGACCACTGTCTTACTTCCCCTATGGTTTCTTCCCCACCTGACCCCTACCCTTGTAGTATTACTAAGGGGTTTATCTGACCTGGATTCCATGTGTGTTGAGCTCTTTTATCTGAACCTGTATAGATGCTCCAAACTAGCCTGCAGTGAAAGGCAGTGAAATGGGGTCATGATAGGGGGGTGGTGATAGTGGGGTGTGAGGAACCAGAGGAATAGTGTGTGTTTCATGGATGCTATATTTCATCCTGGTTGACGCATCTCTTCCTTGTGACCCTTCTGTGAAGGGTCTGTAGATTGTCTGCAGATGGGTTTTGGATCTCTGCCCTGACACCCCTCATGCTCAACAATATGTTTTTGTTTGTTTGTTTTGGGTCTTCTGACACCTGTTTTCCTAATCCCGTAACCACCTCATGATCACACAGGCCGAAGAAGGGACAGCATAATGGTGGGAAAGGAGAAAGGTGGAAGGAAATAGAGGAAAGATCTAAGAAGCAAAACTATGGATAGAGGTGTACTAACACAAGTGTGCACTGATGTAAATATATCTACTCATAAAAATAGAGGTATTGGCATATATATATACATACATATATATCAATACATTGAGGAAGAGGAGACTTTGGGCTTCTGCTCACGCCCTCCCTCAGCGCAAAAACACTTTGTTCTGACAACCTGGCATTTTGCAATGCTCACCCTCCCAGCATGATAACTGAAGACCAAATGGGTGCACAAGCAAATGTGGTGAAGAAAGTTGATTGTGCCCAGCTATCAAAATATGTAGCATCTGGGGTCTTAAAAGTTTGAAGTTAAGCAAGCAGCCATCTAGCAGAGAAGCAACAAGCCCACATGGAAGAAGCACATCTGCCTTGAATTTAACTGGGCCAGCAGGTCTCCTTGGCAGCCTTGGGTATTTTTGCTGGAAGGTGCACCAAGAAAGCTAATAAGATGAGTGCACGGCCATCTTAGAAACACTACAGGGGAGGGATTATGAGTTAAAATCAACTGAGCAGCAGGAGGTTTTCATTTGGCTGATTGACCTTCGAGGGAGAAGGATGGATCATTCCACTACCGTCAGCAGTTATAGACTCAGAAACCCACAGGGGGTCGCTATGACTCAGCATCGACTCAAAGGCAGTGAGCTGAGTGGAGTAAAACACTCTATTCCATAATAAATGAAACATTCACATAACATATGGTTCCACATGGAAAATAAATCGATGGATAATTGAAGTGATTGGCTATAAAAAGAGGTACCCTGCAAAAGGATTTAAGAAAATGTTTACCTAGCAAAGGAAAATATTTTCTCAGTAGAACACGAAGTTTTGAGTAGCTGGTGGGTTTGAACCACTGGGGCCACCAAGGAACCTTACAAAGAACATCAAAAGACCTTTAATTCTCGTCCATTTTACCCCTGAACTATAAAAACAGACGAGGGTTATAAAAACATAGATGGAAGAAATAAGATTCAAAGGCAGTGTTTATATTCTTAGGCACAATTATACCCAAAACTAGCAACAAAAAAAATAAATATTTTTAAAGACATCACACTCAGAACTATGATTTAAAACCCCTTAATTTTATTTTGTTTTGCCTTTGAAGGGCAAAAACTCCTTGAACTTTATATAGCTTTTAAATTTTAACTCTACCCTCTCATTGAGTGTCTCAAGTTTCAAAACCACTATTTGTTTGATTACAAGTAGTTCTTGTCAGATGGTCCCCCTCACTGACCAGGCCTGTGTAATTGCCAACTACTCCTTTTAGAGCTAGCTGTCATGCAAGTGGTCAAATAGCAAGGGCCATAAGCAACCCAGAGGACAGGATTCTATTGCCTCCTCAAAGACCATCCTTCTTACTCTGGTACAAAAAGAGGGGAGCATAGAGAAGCTAGTTCATCTTTGATTTTTTTTAATTGACAAAAATTGGGCAAAACCTAAATGAAAATATAATCAAGTAAATGTTAAATTTCTTTTTTTTTAATGTGGACTGCACAAATCCTTCTTAGCCCTGCCCACCCATTAGAATCACCTAGAAAGCTCCTCAGTAATGCTAAATGTTTGAGTACTGAGGTGTTGATATTATTGTCCTGGGGTGGGACCTGATCATTGAGATTTTTTTTAATCTCAAAAATGGATTTAATGTACAATCAGGATTGAGAACCACAGGTCTACACCTTGTCAAATAAGTACTGCACTTGGATAGTTTTGTAATCAAAAGAATTGGTTGCTTTAGCAATCATACACATTTACTAAAGACTCAGGGTTTGAAAATCGATGACTATTAAGAAGCTCAAAAGATACTCCCATTCACATTTCTACAAAAGTAATATATGTATTGTAAATCTTCCTTTTTCTCCCCTAGAAATAAATATATATCAGGGAAAGTAAATGCCCTAAAAACACCACACCCAAATTGAAAATAAACTACAATTTGAAAAATAATTTCATCATTGCCCTGGTGAGAGTAGGAAGCCCAGCCTTTCTCCTGGAGAGCTGCTGCTATATTTGAACCACCAACTATGTGGGCTGCAGTCCTGTACACAACCACTGTGCCACCGGGACTTAGTTCAATTATTATTTTTTTAATCTTACATTTTTTTTCCTTTTGTTGTTCTTGACTTCCTTTGTCATTTTATTTGGCTTTGCCGGGTTTTTGTGATTATTAATGTATCTGCATGTCTATCTAGATAAAATAGGCAGGATAAGTAACTCAGAGATGAAAAGAATGGAACCAATGATTCAGGGGGTTGGGGGGGCTGGTATGAGCGAAGGGAAGGTAGAAGAAAGGAAGGGACTAGGGTGAAGCAACCCAGGTACAAGGGAACAAGTGAACTAAAATCAGTGGAGAGAAGGGTGTAGGATGCCTAGTGAAGCTTAATTAAGGGCAGAGTAGCAACGAGGAATTCCTAACCCAAGTTCTAACATGATGGTGTGGCAGGAGGAAAGTAAAAGAAATAGAGGAATGAACCAGAAGACAAAAGACACCTGTGGAGGTCTAAATACAGGCATGTACTTATGTAAATATATATGTATATAACGAGGGGGGAAATAGAACTATGCACTCATATGTATATGTTAAGAATTAAGGTTACAAGGACTGAGCCCTGGTGGCATAGTGGTTGTTTGCAGGTTGACAGTTCAAATCCAGCAGCAGCTCTCCAGGAGCAAGGCTGGGCTTCCTACTTCCACCAGGGCAGTGATTTCACACACACAAACACAAAAAAAGAATTAAGTTTACAGATGGACATTGAGCCCTGACTCAAGCACTCCCTCAACACAAGAGCACTTTGTTCTAATAATCCAACATTCTGTAATACTCACCTTCCGACACAATTGCTAAACACAAAATGGGTACTTAAGCAAATTGGCTGAAGAAATCTGATGGTGCCTGTATCAAAAGATGCAGCACCTCAGGTCTCAAAGGCTGGAAGATAAGCAAGCAGCCATTGAGTTGAGAAGCAACAAAGCCCACCTGGATAATTATTATTAAGAGATGTCTTAATGCAAAATGAAGGTTAATGGTATATTATGAAGAAATTATCCAGTGGGAGAATTCTATGGTTCCCAGAGCATCTCATTCCTTCTTGGACAACTGTGAAGATTAACCCTGAATGGACTAATTTAGTCTTCTTCTTTGAAACTATTCTTAGCATAGTTGCCACTGACCTATGTCTTTCAAAAGTCAACGTTCATTTTGCTTGAATCACCTGGGGTTTTGACACCAATAGTTAGACCTTGAAAGCCAAAAAACAAACTTCAGGTCTAATTTCATGTCTTCCCCTAAGGTCAGTTTTTGGTAAAACCCACTACACTTAGACCAGCCCTGCTGACATGGTGGTTAAGCATTTGGGTTCTAACCAAAAAGTCAGCAGTTCAAAGTCACACGCCTGTCCTTGGGAGAAAAATGTGGCAGTATGCTTCAGAACAGATTATAGCCTGGCAAACACTATGGGGCATTCTGTTTTGTCCTGTAAGGTCACTATGAGTCGATTCACTTGCAGTGGGATGGTTTTCTGGGTTTTGTTTTTCAATTAGATTAGATCCATATGTTAAAAGCTATTATACAATTACTATACAAGCACTGCCCTACCTTTTTCCTATAGAATAGCAATCACAAGTTGCAAAAATATGCTTAAGAGTGTACATTTTGGTCCTAGATTGTATGAATACCTATCTTGTTCTGCTAACTATGTGACCATGGGCACATTATCTGATCTCTCTGTAACTAACTTCTTCATCTACAAAATGAGAATAAGTAATGATATCTAACACATAGACTATTATGAGTATTAAATACTTTAATATTTACAAGGCACTTAGGACAATGTAGCTGGCAAGTAATATGCCCTATTTATAACATAAATAGAAGTACTTGATTAAAGTCTGTAATCTCTACTTGATTATAATTTTCATGAGGATAAAAATCATAGTATAGTTCTCTTGGGGCTGAGCCCCAGTGGCGTAGTGGTTGTACGCGGGACTGCGGTGCACTGGGTTGGAGGCTCAAATCCAGCAGGTCTCTCCAGGAGCAAGGCTGGGCCTCCTAGTCCTACCACCAGGGGGCAGTGATGCCCAAAAAATGATTTAAGAAAAATAATCATAGTAATTGTATAATAGCTTTTAGCTTGCTCTCCTTAATATTTTATGCCTACCACCTCCGTCTAAGCCTTGCACACTAGTAATTGTTGAATGAGTGGGTGGAAAAAGGTGTCCATGAAGAGAATCAGACAATGTAGACAAGAAAGATCTTTCTGTATCGAATGATGAGTTCAGCCACCTAAGGATCGTCCCACAATCGGCACATGATAATCCGTGACAAACCTTTTTCTAGGCCATGTCCTTGGAATGTTCCCTCCTTGTGGACAACACTTAAGCTCGCAGGCACTTTGCTGATTCTTTCTGGTTCAATAAGCTTTGAAACTCCGCGTCTTGGCCATCTGAATTGCTGTTGCTAGTAGGTGTTGTTCTGAGGTCTGGTTGGTTCTGATTCATCGCAACCCCCTGCACAGCAAAGCAAAGCATCGCCTGGCCTTACGGCATGCTCAAAACGGTTGCCATGTTCAAGGCCATTGATGCAGTGACCGTGTCAACCCATTTGTGAAAAATCTTCCTGTTTTTCACTGCCCTTCTAGTTTACAATGTCCTTCTTCAGGCGCTGGTCTGTCACAATCATGTGTACCTCATCTTGACACGAAGTCTATTTTCACTTCCAAGGAGCATTCTGCCTGTACTGCTTCCAAGACAGATTTCTTTGTTCTTTTGGCAATCCATGGTACTCCCAGTATTCTTTGACAACACCATAATTCAGATGCATATGTCCTTTTTCAGTCTCCCGTATTTGTTGTCCAACTTTCACATGCATGTTGAATAAGCTTTCTCCTTTGACCTTTGTTTTATTTGTTCCCTTGAGATGGGTGTTTTCCCTTACTTTCTCCAGCTCTGACCTGAAGAATTTCACTAACAGGTCTAGTGATTTTGACACTCTCCTTTCCGTTAGCAGATGGGAGAGCAGACGCTTAGTCAGAGGAGATGCTCAAGGTGGATTTACCTAAGACTTGTATATGGTGTGTGTTGGAGGAGAGTCTGGAACGGAGGTTTTCTGACTCATTAGATAGGATGCCATTTGAATTCTAGAGCTCTACAGTTCCTGGATAGAAGTTGAGATATTTGGCATTGACTGCCCGAGGTACTTTATTCGTCTTCCCTTGATTTCTCTGATGCTGGGTCTGTGTTGGTGTGGGTTGACTAGAGAAGGATACTCATAGATTCTTAAATGTGTCTAAGAAAGCTTTGAGATGAGCGGTCAAGGTGCAGCGCAGCAACAATGAAGCATACAATGCCCCTCTAGTTCTTTAATGATTCCTCACCCCACTATCATGATCACAACAGGAAAATGAAACAGAGAGAGTATGCCTAGCATCCAGTGAGCTATCTATCTCTGTCGCACCTCCAAAGGAAGTCATCAAGCTGAGACCCAGTTAGACTCCACTCCTGTGTAAATTGACAGGAAATTATGAAATTCCCACTGGATCCTCCCATTCTATCCCCATGGGAACCTGGAGTGCCTGTTCAAGACTGGTTCGGTATAGATGTGATGAAACCAGCTTTGCATTTGCAGCTCTACACCACATCTTACTGCCGTTGTTGGCTTTTCGATCATCTTTAAAAGGGAGCACTTTATGGTATTTGGATTCTGCAAAGCACTCGCGCTATGCCAGACCTTACTTGGCTACTCTAACGAAATAGTATAAAGGGGCTTAATTTAAAATCCGTACTTCTATAAAATGGTGGCAAAGATCCTCATAGTCTCTAAACGGAGGGATGATAATAGACTGTGGGAAGGAAGGGATAACAGCAAATAGATGTTGCCTAAAATTCTTAGAGTGGCTTCTTCATGTAATATTTAGTCAATGGGTTGCTAAGATGTGCCCATTGTAAGATATCTGGGCACAGAAACAAAATTTGAAAATGATTGCAAAACCCATTAAGGGGTATTAAAATGATCCTTCCTGTTCACTTCCTACAGGCATATCTATTAGTAGAACTTGGTTGTGAAGATAAACTCCCAGATGCTTAGAAGTCAAGAGAATTAAATAAAATGGAATCACAGAGCAACTAAAGTCAAAGATCTGTGAAAAAGTGCTTATTAGATATATATAGGAAGATTCCATGCACTCAAAAATAAGATATTATCTAAGACTAGAAAATACTGAGCTCCAAATTACTTGGTTTGGGAAAAATCCATTAAAA
Organism: Nesogale talazaci; assembly: GCA_004026705.1. NCBI lineage: Eukaryota > Metazoa > Chordata > Mammalia > Afrosoricida > Tenrecidae > Nesogale > Nesogale talazaci. Next base: position 70,116 of record PVJH01008453.1, on the reverse strand, counting down.
CATGTAAACTCTTTTACACACATACACCACGTCAGAGATAATATTTAGAGATAGAGTTTCTCATAATTTATTATTATTATTATTGAAGATTTATCTGTTGATAATTTTTGACAAGGGTAAAAATATAAAACTTTGTGTCCACCATTTCAGTAGATGAAAAAATATTAAGTGTCTTTTTCTCACAGTTAATGTACAGGGTTAATAAATAGGTTGCAGTACTCCACATAGTCAGGGGCCCAATTTTCTCCATTTCTTCTAGCTTATTTCATGTGCCTTTCAGAATACCACACTTCCTGAAATACTTTTTGTCTTTCTTTCTTTTGTGTGTGTGTGTGGCATCACTGCTCTGGTGGGAGTAGGAAGCCCAACCTTTCCTGAAGAGCTGCTGCTAGATTTGAACCATCAACCCTGTGGGCCGCAGTCCCCCCCACAACCACTACGCCACCAGGGCTCAGCACTTCCTGTCTTTCTTGATTCTTCTTTTCAGCTTCCTGTGCTAGTTCCCTCTTACTCTCTCACACATTGAAAGTGAAGTGTATCGAATTCAATTCTTCACCGTTTATCTGGTCCTTATTTCTTGGTTCCTAGGTGATTCCATCTAGTCTCATGTTTATAAATAATATCTTAGCATATAAATTAATACATAATGATGACTTCTAAAATATTCTTTATATATTCAGAATATTTTTATATTCTGAATGCCCTCTTGACCCAGAGACCAGACCTCATTTCTACTGATTACTTGGCATTTTCCATTAAAGTCTAAAAAGCATCACAAGTTAATATGGCCTAAGCTAAAATCACTGATATTTACCCCAAGCTTTCCTTTAGTCATCCCAATCCAAATGAACAGCCACTTTTATTTGCGTCAGTTTCTTCAAATCAGAAATCTACGTGTAGCAACTGGAGTCCAAAAAGCTTGCAGGCATCCATGAAAGGTGCAAGTTGTCTCTATGTGCCTGGAGCAATAGAAGAACTGTCAGCGATAAGGAGTACAGATGGAATGTGTATCTTATTACCTCCAGGAAAAAGCCTCTTTGGCCCTGAGACCAGCACTGGATGGTGCCTGGCTACCATTACTGAACATCTTGATCAAAAATTCTACAAAAGAATTCTGATCAAAAGGGGAAAGCAAAACCAAATTTATAGTCTCATGGAGTCCAGACTTTCTGGAGTCCCAAAGACTGGATGAATCCCTAAAATTATAGTTCACATTTATTATTACATCTGTGCTGCTTTAAACCAAAAGTATCCCCTAGTCTTTTTTAACTGAATGAGTAGATCATAGCTGCCTTGAACACGGTGCTTTTAAACGATCTCAATGGCTCTGAATTGACAAGAGTTAACTAGGAGGGTTACACTGGAAGTTTAGGGGGCAGTGATTTTATGTTCAGGAGAGGGAGACATCAGAAAAGGAAGATGAAAATTCATTGCTCAACTTAAAAATTGTAATCAACGGTACCACGCTGTACAAAGAAAATTGCTGAGTCAATGTACGTTCTACTGTATATATTTTTAACAGTGGAAAACAAAATCATCTTAAAATATTTTTTGGCTTTATCCTTGACTCCCATCCCACCCCCACCCCACTCCTCCCCTCCCCCCCCCACCCCACGTAGCTCATCTGTCGATTCTCTTGGCTACTCCCCACAGCTTCCTGACAGTTATTATGTCCCCGATGTAGCTTTTTGTTTTCGGTTTCCTATAACAGGCTAATAACTAGCTGAAATTTCAAATCTCCCTTCCCTGCTTTAAATTTCTCCTAAGCCTTTATTTCTAATAAACTACACATCATATTACTTACTTTTTTATTATTTATCTGAGTTCAATAAATACTTTTATTATTTATGTGACACTTTGTTCACTAAAGTATCCTCAATATTTCGAATGCTGCCTACATGGAGCAGTCTCAGAGTAAATAAAATGCTAGTCAAAAGAATGCGTGGTTTTGTTTTTCCTCCATCTTCTAAAGCTAACTTCTCAGCTGCATGGTCCAGGATGGCGCATGATTAGCACGCAGAAGTGTGTTTTAGGGTCTAGACCTGGAAATGGCACATGTCAACAGCACTTTTGTTTCACTGGGCGGGGTTAGGGGGAGTCAGTTACATGGCCAGCTCTAGCAACAAAATGGGGTTAGAAATGGTCCTGCTAGCCTGTAAACCAGGAGCCCCTTTATAACTTAGAAGAAGCCGGGGAACACATCTGCTAGACAACTGGCAGCTTCCACCTCACCTGGTATTTACAGCACTGCATTCTTTGCAGGATGACAACAGAATCAAACTATGTTAGAGTCCCAGAAGTGAATTATAGGCTGAAGATAAACCAAGCTGTTCAATAGGGCGTAAGCACAAAAGTATTTTATAAACCATTGATCACTGTTTTTCTCATTAAAATACAGCAAGGGAAAATCTGATTTGAAAAGTCTCATCTGCCAAGTCTCTGATATTTTCACTAATTGCTTTGGACAGAAACTGTCCAGAACACATGCACCATCTGTTTATACTTTTATTATTTTATTGCTTAGTGAAACCGATAAAAGTTGCGCAGAAACAATACTGTGAACTAAGGAAAACAGGAGTGGGTGAAAACTCCTAAAATAGCATGATGAAAGAACCTGGTTATTGATGTTATTGATTTTTTCCCTTTACAATGTACATTAAGTTTCTTTTTTGATCCCTAATTTTCTTCTTTATATAATAAATTTTTATTGTAAATTCAGTAGGGATTATAGTTCAGATTATCAACCGTGTATTCAACAGCTTGATTCTCACCTCCTCAATTCCTAGAACTCATTGCCACTTACAAAACATAGGACTAGTCTTCCCCCTTCTAATACAGATTCTAACAACCTATAGAATGACCTAAGGAGAGTGAGAACATGAAGAAGGATGGAGGGTCAGGGTGGTGGCCATACTCCTTCTACTTAAGGCTGACATACCCTAATGTGGAAAGAAGCAGATTATAGAATTGGTGGTCATTACACCTTGGTTAGGTCCCCTTGCTTTGTGAGTGCCCAATGAGGGGTGGCCCATCTTTACAATATATTTACTATTTTAATGCCCTCCTTTCTTATGCTTTGTTTTCTTATGATCTATATTAGTCTTGTAGGCATGGTTCTGCCTCTGTGAATGAGTGTATGGAAAATTTTGTCCCATCACCAACCCCTATTGTTTTTGTAAATAGAGTCTGAGCACTTAAAAGTTTAGTATTACAAATCAACAATTCAGGCTGAGCCCCGGTGGCGTAGTGGTTGTGCATGGGACTGCGGCTCACTGGGTTGGAGGTTCAAATCTACCAGCAAGACTGGGCCTCCTACGTCCACCACCAGAGGGCAGTGATGCCCCCAAAACAAATAAAACAAATCAACAATTCATGTGTTGCAGTCTGAAGGTGGCCTATACTTGCACAATTTCCTTTTCTCAACAGTATTTTCAATTCTATACAATTGGCTAAACTAATGATATTATCAAAAGAATTTCCTTATGTCCCATGGGGATGATTCATAATGTTCTCTATCATAAAATGATAATGATGCTTCTAAAGCGAACCTGAGACATATGGAAAGCAGCGGCAGGTGAATGGATTTTCAGTCTAAGAGCACTTACTTCGTGTGACATGGCCCTGCTCAATGCTCCCCCTCAAGAAGAGATCACTGAAGATGCAGATGATATTGCAAAATATGATGAAGAAACCAGATGGTGCCCAAATATCAGAAAGACTAGCATCTGGCATCTTAAAGGTTTGTTGTCAAATAAACAGCTATCTAAGTGAAGTGCCCACTAAGTACACGTGGTAGAAGCACACCAGCCTGGGTGGTGCAATGATTGTAAATACTAAAATTCAAAAGAGGGGAGGGAGGGGGGGAAATGAGGAGCTGATACCAAGGGCTCAAGTAGACAGAAAATATTTTGAGAATATGATGGTAACAAACGTACAAAGGCGCTTGACACAATGGATGGGTTGTGCTAAGAGTTGTATGAGCCCCCAATAAAATGATTTTAAAATAAATAAATACAATCCAAAAGAGGGAATGGTGTCAAAGCTTACATTGTGAACCGCCAGTTTGCAGAAAGCTGTGGATGATTGTGGACTCCCAAAATCCATCTGCAGGGTCTACATGTAGCTTTAACCTCTGATAAAGTCCCTCTGACCATTGTCAGGGATGTGAATAGTGTTCCTATCAGAAAGAGTACTGTAAAGATGACTGTGGCAGAAATAGTTCAGTTAAAATGTAATCTCCAACCATTCGATCTCTCCTTTGATCCACTTAAAAGTTGTTTCAGTTTCTTGTTTTTCTGACTTCTTCTTGCCTGGGGATTTTTGATGTTTTGTTTAGTCATTATTGTTGATGTTTGTATGATTTTTTGTATATGAAATCAAGGGTAGTTAGGTCTATAGAGAAAGTAACTGGAGTAATCCTTGTCTAGGGCCATGGCAGGGGAGAATGATGGAAAACAGGGAGCTAATAATAATGACTTTGAGGAGAAAGTATTGTGAAACTGATTGTGGTGATGACTGCACACATCTTCTTCATATGACTGAATGACTCAATTTTATGATATGTGAAGGATATATCAACAAAATTTTTTTAAAAATTCAAACCTAGATCATGTCAGGGAACATTACTAAATCTGTATTAAGATGAATCAGTAGACTAGAAAAAATGTGCATTGCCTAGATGTTTTTAATTATACATTCTAATCTTGGCAAAATTAGTTTTTACAGGTAGAATTAATGTTCTGATATGTATCAGGAGTTAAGCATAGTATCCAGAAAGTATTTGTTCATGAAACCTACAACTCTAGCAAATAAAAGGTATTAAGTACTTAAAAATAGCAGTTATATATATATATATACATATATACACATATATATATGATTTGTTACCACAAGAATCCATTATATCTTTTTTTAAAGGAAAACTGGGGGGGTGTTTAATCTCAAAGAAACTTGGGATTTGGTTCCCTTTATATGTGTGAAAAGTAAACCATGATATCTTTAGGCTTGTGTTTATTCTTCTACCAGGGATTTCAAAGAAAAAAAATCCAAACGACTATTCTTTCCACTGCATTTCATTTGTGTCCCATCAAGGGTGTTCAAATAAGAAGGGCCCAGGTAAGAAGATGGGGTCTTTCAATTGTTCGTTTAGAACTAATATCAATTACTGGTACTCCAAGATAGCTCTATTCTTACCTGGTCTTTCAACCCACACCACATTCACTTTTTAATAATAGAATTGAAAATTGCAAAGGATTTAGGATTTATTGACATAGGTCACATATTGACGTATGTCATCATCAGGTGCTGTGAAGTCAGTTGCAGCCCTCGGCATAGCAGAGTTAAGTACTGCCAGGTTCTGTGCAGCCTCACAATGGAGTCTGTGTGAGCCTGTTGTTCGGGCCATTTTGTGTGGTGTGTGGGAGGGGGGGAGGGTCCTCTTCTTTTTTGCTGATCCATCATGTTACCAAGAGTGGTGTCCTTTTGCATGATATCATGTCCTTTCTCCGATAATCTCACCATCCTCAGCTCTAAAGAGAATTCTGGCATATTTCTTACAAGAGAGCAGATTTCTTACAAGGCAGATTTATTTGATCTTCTGACAGTCCACAATTTCTTTAATCGTCTTCCCCAGCACCATAATTCAAAGACGTTAGTTCTCGTTCGGTTTCCTTATTCATCATTGAACATTAGCGTGCATATGAGGCAATTGAAAACTAACCCTGGCTTGGGCCAGGGAGATTTTAGTCTTCAAAGAGGTCTTGGGCAGCAGACTTGCCCAATGCAAGACATCCTTTGATTTCTTGACTGCTGAATTTGACTTTGACTTTCAATTTGATTTCTTGACTGTTGACTTTGATTTCTTCAGCATTGATTGTAGGGTATGCAGTGCTAATTTTGAGCCACTGTTAAAGAACAGTTGTTTTTCTTGATTGTAGGAACTCTGTTTATTGAAGAAGTTATTCAGCATGATGCTCTCAGTATTATTTGTTCCTAAGGACTTAGAAAGTTTTAAGTAGGAGATTTCAATATCGCCTACAAAATGGGAACGTTAAATAGAATTTTCCATTTTCATGATATACTGGTCAACCTTTAAGGAGGCCCAGTGTGACAATTGAGTGTCTAACTGCAAACAGAAATGCTAGTGGCTCTAACCCCTGCAGGGCTCTCCAGGCAAGACCTGGTGAGATCTTCTGCAGAAAGTGCAGTCAAGAAAACCCTATGGGACAATTCTACTCTGTGACATAGGGTCACTATGAGTGACTACAGGGCATCCAAGAATACCTAACCTATAATAGCAAACAAACCTATCATTCATCAAATGACATAATTATAAAAAGATTTCTATATACTTTTAGAAGAGATTTTAAATAAAAATGTGCTTGTCATGGTCAAGATAATGCTTTTCTTCTTTATTAGCACTCCCCCCAATGAGAGAAATCTTCAAGGGGTTTTTCTTTACATTTTGCCCAAGTACACCCTTAAGTTTCTTGAGATCTAACTAACAACAGAGTACAAACACATTATGATACAATTAGAATATCACACAAAGAATGTTGAATCATTTGGATTCTAAACAGTAACCATGCCCTTTTGGCAGTTGATGGGTGCCCATTATTTTTTGTTTGCTTGTCCTCTAGTGCAGAACTGTCTGAATGGGCAATTAAGAATCAGCCATAATAGAGAACTTATGTAACACTGGTTCTGAAGTGGTCTTGTCTGTACCGCAATTTATAGTTAGAAGGTCTGGTGTCACTGATTCTGTCTAGTCATCAGGATCAAGTGATAAAAATGGTCTCACTGCATTATCCAGAGCTGTCGGCACAATCTTGTGACAAATATGACCTAAGAAATACTTATTCTGATCTTTTTTGGTGTATGTGGCATCATTGCCCTGGTAGGAGTAGAAAGTCCAGCCGTGCTCCTGGAGAGCTGCTGCTATTCTGATCTTATACTGCTCCATCTGTGAAGCCAGACTAGATTCATCAGTGGCTTTATAATGCTTTTTTTCTGTAGACATACTTCTAGCTGTCAGATCAGTTTTCCCCCATGATTTTAAAACTAGGTCAATGACATAGAGAAAAGTTATTTTTCTACTGAAAAAGCATAAGCATTCATATTTACTAATGAACGGAGGTTTTCACTCATCTATGAATCTTAAGAGAAGTGTGGGCTTCGGTGGCGTAAGTGGTTGAGTTGCGGGACTGCGGCCCACGGACTTGGCGGTTCAAATCCAGCAGCAGCAAGGCTGGGTAGCTACCACGACCACCAGAGGGCAGTGATGCCTAAAAGAGAGAGAGAGAGAGAGAGAGAGAGGTGTGTGGGCTTCGTATTCACTGTGCATTCCTAGCACATTTTTGTTCTCATTCTCAATTTTCCAAAAAACAATTAGCCCATTGCTTCCCCAAACAAGTCATATTCATTCAGTAGCAGGCACAGTTGACATTTGGGATATTTGCTTAAAGTCAGGAATATATTGATTTCCTGACCTCATCTGCCCATAGAGTAGAGATCATATAATCCATCTGATAATCCATAAACAATGTTTTTATGAAACAATTTCCTTTTTTATCTGATGCTTACAATGACGTAGATAGAGCTTTGAATTCTAGCCACCTTATCCTCTACTAATCTGTAGTGTGTTACTTGGACCATTGGACTCCTAGGTTTGGAAAGAAAATGATACATGCTGGTCACACATCAAACAAACTAAAAAGAAGCCACTGCCTAGGTGAAATGCAAACATGTTGAATTACATATTTATCCCAAAACATCTTTTAATGTGTATGTTCCTTCTAGCTATTATTAGGAGTTTCATCAAAAGCAAAATTCCTGCCCAGAAGTTGCAAATGTGGGCAGAACCACAGATGTCTTTTGGTATGTGAACTATTTTGCACCTTAGTCATTTTCAGTTACTCTTTCTTAACAAATATACAGTGAAAAAAACTCAGGCTAAAAATAAGGGTCCAGTGAGTGAGTTTTTTAAACTTCTCTTATATTTCTGAGGGAGTTATTGAGTGATGTCAATGCACTCAACTGCCAAGCTAAAGGCTGATATGAGTCCACGCAGAGGTGCCTTGGAAGGAATGCCTGGTTCTTTCTGTCTTTCTTTCTTTCTTTTTTTGGGGGGACATCACTGACCTCTGGTGGAAATGGGAGACCCAGCCTTGCTCCTGAAGAGCTGCTGCTGGATTTTGAACCATCAGCCCTGTAAGATGAGTCCTGCACACAACCACTACACCACCGGGGCTCAGTCTAGTTATTTATTTCTAAAGTAGAAAGCAATCAGCTCTTGAAAACCTTAGGGTGTCCAGGTCTGCTCAGGGGATTTCGTGCATTGGAATTGACATGAGCCTTTTCTTTCTTATTTTTTGTGTCTTGAGCTGAAAGTTGGGAAGGAGCAGCTTGCCAGAAGACGTTCTGTTAGGGACCCAGTGTTGAGTCACCATGTTAAATGGCTTCCATGGGCAATAGAACCAGTCATAACAGAGTCTTTGGGTCACACAGAGTCTGCAGGGGTCTTGTTCATGTTGGTTTCTGTTCAGACTGTCTGGTTCAGCTTTCAGAGGGGGCTTCTCTGTTCACTGGCACTGCCTCCCACCTGTTTGCACACAGGCTCTTGGCACCTGACCTTTTGAGGAGAGTCAATCCAGGATACAAGAGATCGCTCGTACCATCTGTCACAGCTTTGATTAGCACCTTCACCTGCCCTGAAAACCTTCAAAATGCACTCTAAAACAGGGTCCCTTTTCATTGTCATTGACCCCTGGGCAGAAGCCAATCATGTTCTCTTTAAGAATCGCTGCCGATGGTTCCAATCATTGTCCAGAACAGCAGTGGGAAGGCTCTGGGCTCCCTTTTCCCCATCGAAGTTTCTGAAAACACACTCCCTCTATGAAATCCTGACCAGGGCTTTTAGGCCCTCAATGTCACTGATATTGGGCCTATCTGTCCAGCTGCAGCTCTGTGAGTCAACACCTCAGACACAGCATGACAACCAACACATCGTGCTTCAGTTTCCCAAAAGAGGCAAGCTCTCTCCATAAAAACCTCTGAGGTATACTGTGTTAGCCTGGGACACTTCCCATCTTCCCAACACTTACATCACAGCTCTCAAATGCATCAGGCACCTGTACACACACACACTGCTTAACCATTTCCAACCCAATTTTCCGTTCTCAGCTTAATGTCATTAAAAAAGAAAAATATCTAAATTTTTTGCTAGCTCAAAATTAAATTAGGCTCTTCTATCGGGTCATTATGGTTCAGAATCGACTTGAGGACTGTGAGTTAGTTTTGTGTAACAATGTTTGTTTGTTTTTTTCAATTTTATCGGGGGCTCTTACAGCGCTTATAAGATTGTTTTCAAAGGTCTTAGTGATCCTGTCAGGCAAGTGTTGGACTGCTCACCGTAAGGTAGGCAGTTCAAACCTATCAATGGTGACTCAGTAGAAAGTTGTCGTCGTGTGCTCCTCTAAAGATTTACAGCCTTGGAAACCCTACATGGGACCCTAATGAGTTGGAGTTAACTCTATCTCTAGAAGTGGGTCTGATTTGAATATAACAATGTTTGACACTACTGTATACTTCTCTTTCATCGCTATTAAATGTAAACATTTGAAACAAGCTGCACACACCCCTAGAGCTCTGTTTGAATGTTGTTTTTTTTTCATGTACAAGACTAAGAGCAAACTTCCTAGGTCTGATTCTCATTCGGTGCCACTGTCATCTCAGAAGTTAACAGGTACTAAGCAACCAATTAAGATTTGTTTAAAGAGTGAATTCTTTAAAGTTCCACATGGCATGCCAGCAGAAAAGACCTCAGAATATTGACTAGCTACTTTCCAGAGATTCTGAGTTTCTGCCCCACAGGGGTTTTGAAAATGCCATTACTTCACTCCAAGGCCAGCTCATGGCCTCTGGTCGGTGTGCAGCACTCATCTCTCAGCCAGCTTCGGAAGGGCAGCCAGCTTGTTCCCTGCCCAGCTTTAGCAGAAAGAGGCTAGGTAAAAAGTCACCCAAAATACCCTTTGCGCAATAGTCCCAGGCTATCTGTACACTTTCCTTCACTCTTACACACAGACTTCTCTCTATTTCCTTCTAGACAGCTTTCTTGGCATATGCAGAGATTGGACGAATCCCTGAAACTATAATCGTAAGCCAAAAATATGCATTTGAGGATACTTAAAATTATACAGTAGGGGCTACACTTAAAGGACTTACCATTGAGGCTTGTGTGAATGAACTGAAACCTTCCTCAAAGTTTCCTGAACCCTTGGACTGAGGACTGAGGTCCTTGAAGGGGAGAGGAAGCAGAAAGTGGCCTCCCAGGACTATGGAAATGGCAGCCACTGGTTCTTGGGGAAAAACCCCTGGCTTGGTGGGTGTGCAATGGAAAGGGACCCAGAATCACCATACCATTAGTACCTTGATGCCCACATAGCAGTGACACGCCCGGTATCAGTCTGCTGGACAGAGATCTGCACTTGGAAGAACTGATCCAGGAAGGCCTCCCTGGCACCAATCCCCATAACTTAAGGTAAGCAGGGCACAATCGAATGGGATATAGAACTGAATAAGGCAACAACTCATGGTTTTTGGCTCATGGTGGAAATATACTCACGTAGCTTCCACATACCAACAGTGTCCAGAGGGCTGTGTTATTGGGGAAATTGATGATGTTATTAACGCAATCACCCTTATACCTAGGGGGTGGCTGCCAATGTTATTTTGTTTCTATGGGGTTTTGTTTTCCTTTAGCTTCTTTTTGTTGCTGTTGAGTTTTTTTCTGTTTGTTTGTTTGCTGGTTGGTTTGTTGTTGTTATTGGTGTATTTGGTTTTATGGGACTTTGACTCGTCTTATTACAGCTGCCAAAGTTAAATCTTAGTCATGCATATCCAATGGACGTGCAGATGGATTCTGGGATCCAACTTAACTCTAGCCCCAATTCAAGAAGTTAATTTTGATAACATGGTGCAGATCAATATTCACCTTCATGAAATGATCGCTGAAAATAAAGATGCTACGGCAATGTATGGTGAAATAGTTAAGGTTTATTGTGCCAACCTGGTCAATTAAACACTTGTGGGATTAATTGAATGGTGAAGAGAGAATATGGCTTGGTGAGTCTTGCCTTTATAGTTCTCAGGTCTCTGGCATTCTGATGGTCAGACCAGGGTGAAGCTGCCTTAGCCAGTTCCCTGCTTCAGCTGGCAAGGCTCACTTCCTGAAAGACATCCTGAGAATGGACCTACCCTGATGAAGCCCTGGGTGCTGGAGCAGCTGTGTAGGGACCTCTGCCAGTACAGAGATGCTTACAACTCATTGATTCAGTCTTCTTCCTGTAGTCGACACCATTGCGTTGGTTTTGCCTGATGGAGGAGCACTTTGGAGATTAGTGTTAGACATATGGACTAATGTTGGCCTTATGGTCTTGGACAGCACTGAATCAGGATGCTTTCTTAATGACACTCGCCTTTTATTATAAAATTCCCTCTTATACATATGAATTTCTGTGGATTTGTTTCCCAAGTTTACCCAGAATAACACAATGGTGAAGAAAGAAAATGGTGCCCAGCTATCAATCAAAATAGTGGTTGGGGTCTTAACGGCTTGTATTCAAGCAAGCAGCCATGTAAGAAAGACATCAACTAAGTTGCATTAGTCTAGGTTGACTAGAGAAACAAATTCATGGATACTCATATGTGTATAAAAAAAAGCTTTAAATAAAGAGTAACTCTGTATATTAAGAAAACATCCCAGCCCTGTCCAAATCAAATGCATAAATCTGATATTAGCCCAAATGACCAATACCAGTCAGTCTATAAAGTCCCTTCAGACATATGCAATAAATTCCCTCATGCAACATTTGCAATGGCAACTAAAGCAGGAAGATCACAGACCAGTGGGTGAAAACTCTTGTGGATCTAGGGGTGCTGGAAGCATCTCAGCACTGATCTGGGTCTCCATGTGGGTCCTCCAGCTCCAGGGCTCTAACTCCATTAGTGTAGCTCCAAGTGTTTTGTCAACAGGCAGACATAGCAGAAAGAGTGTGTGTCCTACCTCCAGAGAGAAGGACAGGAGTTCCCAGAATCCTCAGGAAAAGGCCATGCTCACATAAAGACCTCATGGGCTATGACTTAATTGGCAGTATAGATTCAATCTGTCCTTAAGTTCATAGTAGATTATGTGACTGACACATAAGTCCACATGCCAGAAGCATACCAGCTTGTGTGGTCCAAGATAATAATAAAATTCAGATATGATGAAGGAAAAGGTATCAAAGCTAAAGTTATGAACACCCAAGTGATAGAAGGCTATGGAGGACAATGGGAGCCCAAAACCCATCTGCAGAGTAACTAGTTAAATGCAGTCCCTGGCAGATCCACACTAGCCATAGGCAAGGGTCTTGAACAGCATCACTACCAGAGATCATTAAAATACTAGCTATGTTGGACCAAACTCGATCTTGGTCAGCAGACCTGCCTATTGACCCAACATAAATTTGTTCTAGGTGTATCACTTGCATATACCATGACCAAAATTTCTTCCCTCAGTTTTTAAATGTTGAGGGTGGTTTTAACTTTCTTACTCATTATTTGTATTATCCTTATATTATTATTAGTTTAGCCATACCACTTTATTTCAATTTTGTTTCTATTGAGCTTTCTGGTTGTTTCTATTGAAGCAGAGGAGTGGAAGTATAGAAGTAATAACTGATGCAAGGGTTTCTAAGGAATGTAGGGGAAGGAGATGAAAGATAGGGAGGCTGAGGAGATTTCAGGAGTAAACAATGAAGGCAGCCATGGAGAGGAATTACTAAAATTGATTGTGATTACACAACTTTTTAGAAATCATTTTATCATGGGCTCTTACAGTTCTTAGCACAATACATCCATACATACATCACGTCAAACACATTTGTACATATGTTGCCATCATAATTCTCAAAACATTTTCTGTCTACTTGAGTCCCTCCTTCCTTCATGATCCCTTGATAATTTATAATTTTTTTTCATGGCTTACACCAACTGCTGTCTCCCTTCAGCCTCTTTTCTGTTGTCCATCCCCCAGGGAGAGGGTTATATGTTGATCATTGTGATTAGTTCCTTTTCTCCCCGCCACCTTCCCCTTATCCTTCTGGTATCCCTACTCTTATTATTGGTCCTGAGGGTTTATTTGTCCTGAATTTCCCATGTTTCCAGTTCTTGTCTGTACTAGTGTACATATTCTGTTCTAGCCAGATTTGTAAGGTAGAATTGGGGTCATGATAGTCGGGGATGGGGAAAGAAACGTTAAAGAACCAGAGGAAAGTGGAATGTCTCAATGGTGCTATATTGCACCCTGACGGCTCATCTCCTCTATAAGACCCCTTTGTAAGGGAATGTTCAATGGTCTACAGATGAGTTTTGGGTCTCCTCTCTGCACTCCCCCTCATTCACATTGATATGATTATTTGTTTTAGGTCTTTGATGCCTGATACTTGATCTAGTAGGTACCTTAGGATCACACAGGTTGGTGTGCTTCTTCCATGTGGACTTTGTTGCTTCCCAGCTCGGTGACTGCTTGTTTCTCTTCAAGCCTCTAAGACCCCAAATACTATATCATTGGATAGTCAGGCACCATCCACTTTCTTCACCACATTTGCTTATGCCCTCATTTTGTCTTCAGCAATTGTGTTGGGAAACTGAACATCACGGAATGCCAGGTTTTTAGGACAAAGTGTCCTTGCATTGAGGGCGTACTTGTATAGAGACCTAATATCTGATGGCTACCCTGATACTTAACATACAAATATATGTACACAGATCTATTTCTCCATCTTTATAAATATATTTACATATGTATATGCCTGTATTTAGACCTCTATAAGTGCTCTTTGCCTCCTACTTCTTTCTTCTATTCCTTTTACTTTCTTCTTGCCCCACCATCATGTTTGGCCTTCATTCAGGTTTCAGTAATTCCTCTTGGCTATATTGCCCTTGATCAAGCCCCACTAGGCATACTACACCATCTTTGTCATTAGTTTTAGGTCATTTGTTTTCCCTTGTCTCTGGGTTTGTTGACACGCCCCTTCCTTCCTCTCTCCTGTTTACCCCCAGAACTGTCAGTATCAATGTTTTCTCCTTTGAATTGTTTATCTGCCTAAATAAACAGGCAGAGACCATAATAAGCACGAAAATGAGGCGACAAAAGAAAACAAAACAACAACAGCAAAAAAAAAAAATCTCTGAATAGTTCCCGGTATTGTTGGCCTGAGGACTTCATTGCTCTGTTTCCTTTGCTGCTCTGTTTCATGCTGTTAGTGTATCACTCCAGGGTGGTGGGGTCAGAACAGGCACATTTCCTACACTGTGTCTCCTGTGTTGTCTCCCTTAGTGCTCTTGGTCAGTGAGGGACGCTATGTCTAGTGATGGGGCCGGTTCTATGGTTCTTTCTGTGCCCTGGCTTCTCTGAGCAGGAATATTGCCCTCAGGGCTTGGTGGACCAAAATGTGTTCCACTCTCTCGCATTCCTCTTCATTTGCTCCTGTGTGCGCTGATCAGATGTGCCCCTCTCCCTGAGCTACAGTTTCAATGCTGTCCTCTGCAGTGCATTCTTCTGGGGGAGAAGGTGTCCATGTAGTTGGAATTGGGGTTAGCCCCGCAGACCTTTCTATTGCTTCCTTGCTTAGTGCTGGTATGTTGCATTTATGTCTTGGCACACAGGGTTGAAGTCTGGTCTCTCTGTTCCTCTCCTTGGTAGATATAAACAATACCCTCTCCTTGGGCGGATTAGTGCCCTGCTCCCCCATTACCCATGTCTTCTTTTCTTTCTTTCCCCCTCCTCTTTAGTTGGCTGTCATATGTATCCCTGGATTGGGTCAAGCCCCTGCTTGTGTACCCTGACCTCACTCCCGGGACGAATGTATATAGTAGCTTTTCCCTTGTACATCTTTTGAATTTTTACACTTACGTCAGCGGACTCAGGTTGTATTTGTTTTTTTCTGCTCAGCTTACTTTGCTGAGCATCACTTCCTCCAGTTCTTCCCATGAGGCGATGTGCTTTACACAACCTACTTTAAAAGCAAATAAACCATGGCAGAGGAGTGGGCATTATAGAATGGATTCTGGTAATAATTGTACAGTTCTTCATGATGTGACCGAACAACTGCACTGTAGGATATGTGGATTAGGTGCCGAGAAAATCATAGGGAAAAAAGAGGGGCCATAAGCTAGCTTAACTCATAAGGAGTATCTGCCTTGACCATTGTGCGCTTTCAAGATCTATTTCAGTGTCATAACACTGACAACAGCAATTGAAATATTGGGGATCCTAAGAGGCAGAGAGTTTATATTAATGTCAAAGGAAAGACTTATAAAACCGAAAATGAGGTTGGCTGTGAATTGCACATATAGACATTGTGAGTGATGTGTTTTTATTGTATATATTCTCACTAACACAAGCAAAATTAATGTTGTGTTTTTGTTTTTTAAAGATCATTATATTAGTGGCTCTGACAACTCTCCTAACAATTCAAAATATTTTTTAATTCAAAATAAATTTTAAGAAAGCACAATTACCTGCAAAGACACAAAAAGTAAATATTGTAAAAGGAAAGAAACAGATTTTATGAGTCTTTATTTTCACTGTCTGTGTTTCTCTCTGGTTTTTTTTTTTTTTTGGCAAGATACAAAATGCAATCAAGATGCATTAATAATTACTGGTGACTGCAATGCAAAGGTTAGAAACAAAGGAGAGGAACCATTAGTAGAAAATATGGCCTTCATCCTAGAAATGACTTGAGGGATCCCATTATAGACTTTTGCAAGACCAATCATCCATCCATTGTAAATGCTCTTCTTCAATAATAGAAACAGCAACTACATACATGCACCGGGACAGATTGAATATACAGGACTCAAATCAATTAAAGCTATAGAAAGATAAGATACATAAGAATGGGGTAAACTCCTGATCAAATAATAATTTCTCATCTGTAAGTTAACACCAAAGAAATTAAAATAAGCCCAAGCACATCAAAGTACAAGCTTGCTTTTGTGCCATCTTAATTTATAAAGGATCTCAATAATAGATTTGACACATGAAGCACTAATGACTGAAAGCTAGATGAACTGTGGATGACATCAGGAACACCATACATGAAGAAAACAAAATTTTATTTAAAGGACAGGAAAAAAAGAAAAGACAAAATTGAATATAAGAAGAGATTCTATAACTTGCTCTTGAATGCAGAGAAGTAATGTGAGCAGAAGAATGATGAAGTAAACGAACTGAACAGAAGATTTCAAAAGGTGGCTTGAAAAGTCAAAGTAACTTATCATGATTAAATGTGTGAAAACGTGGAGTTAGAAAAACCAAAAAAAGGGGAAAACCAAAAAAAGGGGGAGCGGGGAAGGCCCAGCACTTCTCAAACTGAAAGAATCAAAGGAAAATGAGCATCAAAATATGGGGGAAATATTGAACAATGCAAAATATATCAGAAGAAGATGGAAAGAGCACACAGAGACTTTCTACAAAAAAAGGATTGATCGACACAAACCATTTCAAGAGGTACAATAGGATCAAGAACCAATGGTGCTGAAGGAAAAATGCCAAATTGTATTGCTGACATTGTTGAAAAACAAGTCTTCAAGATTTGACAGGTTCCCAATTGAAATGTTTCAGCAAGTTGAGAAAGCACTGGAAGCGCTCACTCATCTATGCAAAGAAATTAGGAAACTAGATGCCTGGCCAACTGACTGAAATTACCTACTTCCATATGAAAAGAGGATTAAAAGCTCAATATCCATATCGAAAATAAGATGAGGGTCAGATGGTGGAACATATCTTTGATTGCAAATCTTTAGGTACAGGTTGAAGCTGAAGAAAATGAAAACAAGTTTAAGAGAGTCAACACATGGCCCTAAGCATGTTGCTGTTGTTCTCAGGTGCCAACAAGGGTTCTGATCCCTGGTAACCTGAGACATAACAGGATGAAATACTACCCGGTCCTACATCATCCTCAGAATACTTCCTATGTTTAAGCCCATTGTTGCAGCCACTGGGTCCGTCTATCTCCTAGAGAACCTTAGTCTTTTTCACCACACCTCTGTTTTACCAAGCATAATGTCCTTCTCCAGGGACTGGTCTTCTCTGACAAAATATCCAGAAAGCATAAAAGACAAAGTCTCACCATCCGTGCTTCTAAGGAGTGCTCTGGCCTGACTTTTCCCAAGACAGATCACTTTGTCATTTTTAGCAGTCCATCGTACTTTCAGTATTCTTCTCCAGAACAATGTTTCAAATATATCTGTTCTCCTTCGGTCTTCCTTATTCAATGTTCAACTTTCATATGCATATTTGGCAATTTACAACATCATTGCATATATATACATACATATATATCATACACACGCACACCATGGCAATATATATCATGGTTTGAATAGTGCGCCTTAGTCCCCAAAGTAACATCCTCGTTTTTCAATATTCTAAAGAGGCCTCGTACAACAAATTTACTCAGTGTAACGTAGCTTTTGATCTCTTTGTGACTGCTTCCTGGAGCATTGGTTGTGAAATCAAGCAAGAAAAAATCCTTGACAACTGTGTTAGTCTGAGTAGACTAAGAAACAAATCCAGGGAACCAGTGTGTACGTGAAAGAGCTTTGCTGAGCCCTGGTGGCATAGTGGTGTGTGCAGGACTGTGGCTCACAAGGTTGGCAGTTCAAATCCAGCAGCAGCTCTCCAGGAGCAAGGCTGGACTTCCTACTCCCACCAGGCAGTGATGCCTAAAAAAAAAAAAGAAAGAAAGAACTTTATATAAAGAGTAATTATACATTAAGAAAGCACCCCAGCCCAGTCCAGATCAAGTCCATAGTCCAATATGAGCCCATATGTGTGCTATCAATCTATAAAGTCCTCTTCAAACTCATGAAACACATGCAATGATGCCCAAATGCAGGAAGATCACAGGCCAGTGAGTGGGAAGTCTTGTGGGTCCAGTGACAGTGGAGGCATCTCAGTGCTGGCAGGGGTCTCCATTTGGCTCTTCCAGCTCCCAGGGTTCTGGCTACATGAGGTAGCTTCACATGGCTTCTCCTCAGAAAAGTCTTGCAGGCAGTGAGCTGAGAGAGAATGACAGAGAGTCTACTACCTCCAGGGAAGAATACAGGAGTTCCTAGAACCCTCAGATTAAGGCCATGCCCACACAGAGACCTCATTGGCTATGATGTGATTGACAGACTAGATTCCATCCCTTCACTCATAAGTCTCAAACTGGCACCAGATTCTGTAACTACCATAGTGATCTTCTGAAGTTTATACACCTATCCTTACAAGAGAATGCTGATTGTATGATGAAGATTATGTGCTAATAAATCTAAGAGAGAGAGAGAGAAAGCTTCTTAGTTGATAGAGGTCACAGGCTCATTTGAAGAACTCATTGCTTCCCTTGGACAGTCATCTGTGGTTGAGAATTCAAGGGGCTATCTTCCCCCCCCCCAAAAAAAAAAACTTGAAGCCCACCCCAAAGCTATGTATTTTTTTTTCACAAACCAATCTTATCACCTTCAAAGTATTCTCCATTACACTTAATACATTTGTCAAATCTGCGATTCCATTCTTGGAAAGATTTTTCAAACTTAACTGTTTGGATGACTGATAGCATCTCCCTCATATTTTTCTTCACCTCTTCTACATCATCAAATCCCTGTCCTTTCATGTCCCACTTCATTTAAGGAAACAAGAAGAGCTCATGTGAGTCAGGTGGGGGGGGGGGAGGGGGGCAAGAAAGGCAAGCTGCTTTTTGCCCAAAACTAGTGCACTAAGATGACTGCGTGAGCAGGTAATTGCCGTGGTGGCAAAACCCATCCCCCATCTGCCACAAATCAGGTTGTTTTGTATTTCACCGTTACTATCTTTTCAGGACCTCTAACTAGAAAGCTTGATTACCAGTCTGACCTGGTGAAAAAATATCCAAATGAACTATGAATGTCATTTTAGTCCATTGAGGGACTTCCAGAACAAGGTTTGTCTTTAATCGACATTTCATCTTTTTTTGAAATGAGAAAATCATTGGTACACTTGAGGTTTCCTATAGCACTGTCCTTGTAAACTGTTTTCAACATCACAACAGTTTCTGCAGCCATTTTCCTGAGGGGGAAACAAAATTTCCCAGCCCAAAGCTGTTCTCTTAAATAGACCATCATAAAGACAAGATTTGAGAGAAGCTACTTTTACAAAAAAAATTCACTGTGACCAGAGAGAACCTTCCCAGATGATGCTGGTGGGTGCACTAACTCAGAGGGAGTTGCTGAATGCTGGCCTCGCAGGAAAAACTCATACTACTTTGTGCACCGCCCAGCACAATCTCGGTGTTTTGGGGGTCACACCCTCATAAGGACTTGGAACCACTCCTAACGATGACATGAAACCCAAGCAGCGTCTGCAGCGGGTTACCGGTTGGACTGTGGGTCCCAAGGTCAGCAGTCTGAACCTACCAGCTGCTCTGCTGGAGAACGGTGATCTTTTCTAAAAAAGGTTTGTAAGGGCTGAGCCCTGGTGGCGTAGTGGTTGAGTGCGAGGCTGCAGCCCATTGGCTTGGCAGTTCAAATCCAGCAGCAGCAAGGCTGGGCCTCCCACTCCCACCAGAGGGCAGCGATGCAAAAAAAAAAAAAAAAAGATTTACAGCAAAAAAGAAAAAGAAAGATTTTTAGCTTCAGAAACTCACAGGGACAGTTCTGTTGCATCCTCTCGAGCTGCTATGAGTCAAAATGGACTCAACTGCAGTAGGTTTTGCAGGCTGGTGCTGCATCATGCTGGCCCCCTCCACAGTTGGTATTGGACTTGTGGACAGAGCCACGCCTGGGCCACCTCTTATCATCCTCTAAGGCCGTGAGCCTGGCTAGTCGCAGTTACACATATACTATTGTTAGAAATCCCCACTGTGAGCCAGCTGACTTTACAGTTCTTGGGCCATTTGTTTTAAGTGTAGCTTCTTGCAGTTCCTAACTGGGTCTTGGCCATGCATAATTTATGGCTTCTATTTTAAAAGTGTTATCAGAAATCAATAAGAATATAAACACACTCACTGTTATAGATGTCCTCACAGTGACTGTCACCCTGTGCCATGCTAGCCATTTCACAGAGGTAGCTGGATGAATGGATGTCCTTGGTTGTCAGTGGTTTCCCTTAGGTTAAACCCCAGATGAATGAAATACTAGGAAGTATTAAGGAAGAGAACACTCTACTTTGGAACTCTCATCCCCAAGATGAATGATTTACAGCATAGTTGGCACTCGGCAGAGCTTTAGCACAGCTGATGTTTCAGTACATTACAAAATAGATACTTTGTAGATTATGTAAGGTTGTTTTCCCAATTAACAAGTCTTAATTAAATTTCTACCATGCAATGGACTTTGATATTTATTGAAGAAATTGATTACATAATATCTGGTAGTTTAACATGAAAATGTGAGTTGTTTTGGGATATATGCCAACACGTTCATTGACTCCATCAATAAGCATTTATTAAACAATCTAGTGGTACAGTGGTTAAGCGCTTGCCTACTAACTAGAAGATTGGCAGTTTGATCTCATTTGCTGCTCAAAGAAATGGAACAGAGATGGGACTTACTTTGACAAAGTTTACATTTCTTATTTTTACCTTTGCTTCCATTTCTCACGAATCTTTTAAGTCCCCTTAAAGCTGGAAGTGGAATTGATGTACTTTGAACATACTTTGTGATTTTTGACATACTTTGAGCAGGTTGTCAAGAGAGACCAGTCCCTAAAAAAGTACATGATATCTGATAAAGTAGAGGAGCAATGAAAAAGAAGGTCCTCCACAAGATGGATTGGTCCAGTGGCTGAAACAAGGGACTCAAACACAGGGACAATCGTGAGCATGGTGCAAAGTTGGACACAGTTTATTTTACTGTGCATAAGGTTGCTATGGGTTGAAACAGATTTAATGGACTTAATAACAACAACAGCTTGCTTTTTTGAGAGCTGTATTATGCCTAACCTTTTCAGTAACTAACCCACTATTTTCCAGAGTGGCTGTACCATTTTACTTTCTCACACACAATGGAGTAGATTATCATTTTTTTTTCATATATCATGAGCATTTACACATTATGTGTGTTTATCTTGCAAGTAGCTAGAATCTTATGAAAGGGTAAACAAAGGAGTTTTTCCAGCCTATTTTATCCCGGGCTATCCTTGAGCTAAACTCTACCATGTTGTTTCTATTGGGAAAGGGCAAAAGGCCATTTTCAGCCTAGGAAAAGGAGAAATGAGAACATTTCTAGATTCTCTTGATGCCTCATTCATTGCTTCCTAAGCAAGGAGGAACAAAGTAGCTGATGGGGGGCACAGGGTATTAGTAAGGTGGGGAAGCAGGGACTGAATTTGTCTTTAGTCTGCTCTCTTTTTCTTTTAAAGAACAGGACTCTCAGTCCACTTTCTCTGCTCCTTCTCCTCTAATGACATCAGCAAGGAAAGACTGCAAGTCCAACTTCATCTTTGACTGAAGTTGGCATAACAACTAGGAGTGAAGAGGAAGAAGCAATGAGATGATGGTCATATAAACAAATCCTGTAGTCAGCCTCTTCTCTAATCAAATGTTGTCTACAGGATAGCCAAGTGCATTGACGCTGAGATTGTTTCTTCTTTCTCATTTGTTTCTGAAGTTGGAATGAATAGAATTTACATTGAACTTAAACCCCAAATTAACATTGAACTTAACATTGAACTTAAACCCCAAATCTAGGCAGAGATCTGGTTGAGCTCAACATTCTATTTAATACTTTGTTATGAGTTATTGTCTCATGGTGACCCTATGCACAACACAGTGAAAGCATCACTTTATCCTGTGCTGTCTTCATCATCATGATGGGTGTACTTGAGTCCATTGTTGCAGTTAGTAAGTATCGTGAGTGTCTTCTAAGCAGGAGACTCATCCTCCAGCAATATAATGGACACTACTGTGCTACAGTCCATACAGTTTTCATTGGCAACTGTTCAGAAATAGATGATCATGTTTTTCTTCCTAGTTCTCCTTAGTCTGGAAGGATAGGAAGATCTGGCAAAATATGTCTGCCATGAGTGGCCTCTGTATTTGAAATGCTGGTGGTACAGCTTCCAGAATGATAATTATCTTTAGGATTTACACAAGTAAGGCTGAACCTTGTGACCCAGAAGCTAAATCTGGCATGGATTCGAGTCATTGCAATACCACATAGTGGTACAGAAGAGAGCAAGAAGGAGATGTGGCTCAAAGGGAACTAAGAGTTCATGGAAAGTGGAAGTAAGAGTACAACTTGGAGGATGGAGAGGACTTCAGGTAGGTGTTTTGGTTTAACAGTCTTTAGCTCTACTTCACCTCTGCCCCAGGATGGGTTCAGGAACCCTCAAGACTTTAGAGACCTTTTATGATCCTAGAATTTGGGCTGGACCATGATTCTTACAGTCAAGCAGGGATTCCAAACTAGTTGCCCTGGGAAAGTTAATAGTCCTGGGGGGTGGGGGGAACAGAAACCATTATATTCTGGGCTACTAACTGAAAGGTGAGCAGTTTGAATCCACCCAGAGGCACTTTGGAAGGAAAGCCTAGTGGCCTACTTCTGAAATATCATAGTCAAAAGATGCCATGGAAGGAGGGAAGTTGTATTTTGAAAAACATGGGGTCATCATGAGTCAGGAACAACTTGACTGGAGCCATTTTTAGGAAGAATATAACCAACTAACTCTTATTTGCCAGTAATATGGTGATTTGGGAGCCCTGGTAATGAAGTGGTTACAAGTTGGGCTGGAATCCTCAAGGCTCACAGTTTAAAATCATCAGCTGCTCTGTGGGACAAAGATGAATCTTTTTACTCCCATCAAGAATTACAGGCTCCTGGACTAGTTTGGGATGCTTTCTTAATGTCCTATTCCTTTTATAGATAAACCATACCTTTATATCAAAAAAAAAAAAAAAAGAATCCCAGGCTCAGAAACCCACAGGAGAGTTCCATTCTGTTCCATACAGTCACTCTGAGTTAACACTGACTCCGTGGCAGTGAGTGAGTGTCTTGGCTGATGTGTATATGTGTGCACATGCAGACTTAATTCAAAGTATGCATGCTGGAGTCCTCTCATCACTATCCACTTTGAACAGTGAAAGATGCATCGCATGAGGTCAATCTGCTGCACAAGACCTTTTTAGAGTGTTGGAAAACAAGGATGTTACTTTAAGGGCTCAGGTGCCCCTGACCCAAGTCTTGGTATTTTCCATCGCCTCATATGCATGTGAAAGTTGGACACTGACTAAGGAAGAACAAAGAAGAAAAGGTGCGTTTGAATTGTTGTGCTGGAGACAAATACTGAAAGAACAAAACAAATCTGTCTTGGAAGAAGTAAAGCCAGAGTGCCCCTTAGAGGCATGAATGGTGAGACTCGGTCTTATGTTCTTTGGACATAGTCAGGAGAGACCATTTCCTGAGAACATCATGCCTTGTAAAGTGGAGGGGCAGTAACAAAGAGGAAGAGATGAACTGACACAAGGTTAAGGACAATGTAACCAAGAGGAATTACTGAAACCCAGATGAAGCTGAACATGATAGTAGGACAAGAAGTAAAAGGAAAAAGAGGAAAGAAGTAGGAGGCAAAGGGCATTTATAGAGGTCTAAATAGAAGCATATGTACATATGTAAAGGAATTTCTATATAATGATAGTGAAGTAACTCTATGTACATATATTTATATGTTAAATATCAAGGTAGCAGACAGGCATTGGGACTCTACTCAAGTATTCCCTCAATGCAAGAACACTTTGTTCTAATAATCTGGCATTCCGTGATTCTCAGCTTCACAACACAATCACTGAAGACAAATGAGTGCATAAGCAAGTATGGTAATGAAAGCTGATGGTGCCTGGCTATCAAAAGATATAGCATCAGGGGTCTTAAAGGCTTGAAGATAAGCAAGCAGCCATCTAGCTGAGAAGCAACAAAGTCTACATGGAAGAACCACACCAGCTTGTGTCATCAGGAGTTGTTGATGGGATGAGGTATCAGGCATCAAAGACCCAGAAGAAAAAAATCATATCAATGTGAATGAAGGGGAGTGTGGGGTGGAGACTCAAAACCCATCTGTAGGCAATTGGACATCCCCTTACAGAAGGGTTGTGGAGAGGAGATGAGTCAGTCAGGGTGCAGTATAACACTGATGAAACATACAACTTTCCTCTAGTTCCCTTCAATGCTTCCTACCCCCAAATCTCCTGACCCTAATTCTATCTTACAATTCTGGGTAGACAGAGTATGTACACTGATACAAGTCAGAGCTGGAAACACAGGGAATCCAGGACAGATAAAACCTTCAGGACCAATATTGAGAATAAGCCATACCATGAGGGGAAGGGGAAGGGAAGGGGACGAAAGGGGAACTTATCACAATGATCTACATTTAACCCCCTCCCAGGGTGATGGACAACAGAAAAGTGGGTGAAGGGAGACATTGGTCAGTGTAAGACATGAAAAAATAGTAACAATTTATAAATTATCAAGGGTTCAAGTGGAAGGGGGAATGAAGGAGGGGGAATCTGAGAAGCTGATACCAAGGGGTAGAGCAGAAAGAAAATGTTTTAAAAATGATGATGGCAACAAATGCACATCCATTGTGCTTAATGGATGGATGAGCCCCCAATAAAATGATCTTTTTTAAGTGTGTGGAAAATTTCGAGGATTGCCTTCTTTTCTTAACAGTTTTATGGACACGCTATTCACATTATCATACAAGTCAGTGGCTTGAATATGTGGAAGAGGGTTGTGCATTCGTTACTACAATTAATTTGAGAAAATTTTCTTCCTAATGCCATTTTTCTACGAATATTCTAAGGCACTCTCATCTATGTTTGCATTAGCCCTGTTATATAGCTTTAGAGGTCCATGATTTGGGAATAATGGGTTCTATTACATTAAGCTAGGCAGGCCTGTCATTCTTCAGACACGCTGGGAAAAGGAAAAGCAAAGGATGCCAAGTAATTGAAAATATCACTAGATAATGATCTGGAGGCGAGCTAAGCCATTTTCCTTTGAGGGTTTTTTCCCCCAATGATTTTATTGGGGGCTCTTACAGCTTTTATAACATTCAATACATCATTTCCTTTGAGGCTTTTTATGCTTGTCTTGAAACATTTCATAGTTTTGGTTGTACTTCTTTACCAGCAAACTGTTGCTTTGTTAAACAGAATGTAGAAGGTGAACATGGTATGTTGACTACATGGTTGTTATGATCATTGTGTTAGTCCGGAAGCAAAGCAGGAAGCAAATCCCTCCAGGAACAAATTTCATAGACACGCATATAGGTATAAGGAAAAGGGTTTATATACAAAACGAATATGACACCAAGAAGGCACCCCAGCCCAGTCCAGTTCAAAGTCATGTCTATTAACCCATATGCCTGAAATCAGTCTATAAAGTCTCCTTCCGACTCACGAAGTCACAGGCCAGTGGGTGCAGAATCCTGGCGCTGGTGGGGGTCTCCCCATGGTTCCTCGCTTCCAGGGCTCAGGGTCCATCAACAGCATGCCACTTCAGCTTCAGAGGTCTGCCTTCATCAGGGTCTCTCTGCCAGCTCCTCCAACTTCTCGCAGTCTGCATCTTGTCTTTTCTGTGATTAATCATCTCTAAGACTAACTCCCAACAACTGGAGAAGATAGCTTCTCATCTTCACGAGGGAAAAATCGCGAGATTTCCCAGAAGTGTCTGGAGAAAGCCATGCCCACATAGAGGCCTTATTAGCTACTCAATGGCTATCTCCAGATTAACAGGCTAGACTCCACCCCTACATTTCAATCATAAAATTAACATAAGCACATGACTGCCAGTCATTGTCCCTCGAGTTTAATGGGGTGTATCCCTACCCCCATTTAGAGTGACCACAGGACTCTTACATATGTCTTCATTGTTATTACACAGAGTCGAGACAAAGATACCGAAGAGGAAATTCTTTGGATCCCAGCCCTTACCTTTACTTCTGTTCTCACAGTGAGAAGCTAAACAGCAAGTAAAACCACGTGACTGAGGTGATAACTACATTGTAGTATGAGAGGTCAACTATAATAAAAGGAATAGGTGCTATCAAGTAGGAAGATTCAAGCGCTGGGAACAGTTGAAGTTTTAAAGCAGGAAGCAAATCCCTCCATGAGAAGTTGAAATCTGGGCAAAGGCTTGAAGGAGGTGACATCAGGAAGCTATCTAAGGATACGTAAGATATCAGAAGGAAAGCACTCTTGGCAGCAGAAAGAGACATTTTGGAAAAAAGATAAAGATCTTTCATGAGCTGGATTGACACAAGCACTTCACAACAACCCCAAAGACCACGACTGTGATGCAGGTGGCGTTGGACCAGGCAGTGTGCTGGACTCTCACACACACGAACATCTATGAAAGCTAGAATTCTTTGGGACTGCGAAGGGTTTCTGGATGGTCTTGTAAGTTTTCTGCCTGTGACAGGGAGAAGTCTTATCAGTCTCCTACCACTTCTTTTAGGGAAAAATAAGACGGGGCCTCACAAAGTTTATGGGAAAATGGCTTTGGACAACAGTGGAATTTTTTTCCCCACTGACTTTTGTGTGTGTGTGTGTGTGTGTGTGTGTGTGTGTGTGGCATCACTGCCCTGGTGGGAGTAGGAAGCCCCACCTTGCTCCTGGAGAGCTGCTGTTGGATTTGAACCGTCAGCCCTGTGGGCCGCAGTCCCGCACATGAACGCTACGCCACCAGGGCTCAGCTACCCTACTGACTTTTTAAAAGTTCCCTCTGATTTACTTTTGCCCACCACCCCCCGACCGGTAACCCCCTCTACAGTTGCTTCTTTTATAGGTTTTGTATCAGGTTATTACGACTTGCATCCACCTCGGCAGCACCTAACAATCTAGATGGAAGCGTGCCTGGCATGTTTGAGGAACGTCAGGAGGGTCAGTGCAGCTGGGATAGAATAAACCAGGAGGCGTGTAGAAGATGGGACAGGCTGGTTCCCTGGGAGGGGGAAGGTTCTTATCCCACTGCAAGGGTTTTCCTGTGACTCAGAGTTACACAGCGAAACCTACGGCAGGCACATCCTCTGGGACTGAAATCAGCATCAATTTCTCACCGGGTGGGTACAAGATCACACCCTGGGGTTATGTCCTAGCGAAGGACACTGCTGACCCCAAACAGCAAATGTGAATGCATTTGACGGGTTCTTATTTGTTTGTTTAATAGATTACAGACTGGTTAGCTGTTAATATAACCTGCCTTGCCCAATAACTGCGTCTTTTGCATCCTGTTGCATATTGGTTGAATGCAGTAAGAGGTTGGATTCGACAGCCCACAGTACGCCCTGCTTTTTGCTTACTAGGAAAAACATAGTGGACTGCCAAGAGAAATGCCAAGACAAGGAGTTTCAATTGCACAGGATGAAACCACAGGAGATACACGTATGTGAAGGTATGGAAGTGATAGGGGTCTCATCGCATAAATATCCATGGGGGTGGGTACCCTTGAGATCCTGCATGAACCTTTTCCCCCATCCCATGTGTTCTCACACACTGGGGCTGGCTTATATTTCATTTCTTGCTTTTCCACTGTGGAACTCTTTCATCCTTATGTCTTGTCTGCTTAGCAACTATAAGCCTGTGTTTGGACAATTGGTGTCCATGTTTTGTTGATGTCTGAAGCACATGTTTACCTTGCCTGTTGGTTCATCCAACAGGGGAAACTTGAAATTAAACATTACCTTAGTATAAAGTGACCAGATTTTAAGTGGGACACCATTGACCGGGGTGGGGGTGGGGGTGTTCTTGATTTAAAATTTGGTCTATATGGAGCAATAAAAATGTTCATAAAATGCAAAAATAGTACTGTAATATATTTATTTTAATTTTAAAATGCTGCAAGATGTTGCCCAATTGTTAAAAAGCGGGACATCTGGTCACTTTACCTTAGTAATGAGCTGTTTATACCACCCAGAGAGACCTCTAGAAAATTAAGATCATTGAGTTCAAGGCAATTGCATAGTCCTTGAGCCAGCCTCTCATAAAGGTGTCCAAGATACCAACAGAGAAATAGAAGTTCAGTCACAGGCATTGAAAATATACCAGATAGAGTCTTTGTTTGTTTTGTTTTCAAATCCTGGAACATCTCAGCTTCACTAAGAGTAATTAGTTGTATAAAAATATTCAACTAAAATATTTCTTACATTCCTTCAGCTCTGAATGATATACTCTAATGGCATTCTCTACACAAAATGGGGTAGAGAAATCCAATGGGATTAAGGGGGAAAGTTGAAGTATACCAGCAATCCTGGAAGACAACTTCTGTAGTCTGGGAAAAAATTAATATGAAAACTCCTTGTAGTTCCTAACAAGGTCCCGTGAAACACAAATAGAACTTGGGTGGCAAGGATAAAAGCCAAAAGAATGCTTTCATAGTTGTGGTTTTCTCCTCTCCTCAAATGGAAACAAAAAAGACTCCAGTATTTTTTCTAATTTCTGTTTTTCTCTGGTAGTTTTTCACTCAAGGACAGCTTTGAAAGGCCATATCACTTATTTTTCTGCTTTAACTACAGAAAAAAGATTTGAATAGTAAAATACTATTCATTTTGTGAAGATAAAATGTTTTTAGGAGCTGATGACAGAGAGGGGGATGTGAAGGTAAAGGGATCTCTAAATGAGTGCTCACTTTCACTGTCATCCCAATTTGTCACTGTAGCTGTTGTTAGCTCAATCATTGTCACAAATCTTACCTGAGAGCCTTATCTAGCATCTGTTTTAAAAAGGCATCCCCATGTCTTTTCATTTGACATGTCTGAAAGAATTGAAGAAAAAAAATCAAGCCTTTGTTACAATATTGAAAGATTCTATGGGCAAAATATTGAATGATGGAAGAAGCACTAAAAGAGGATGGAGTATTAATGTTTAAAATTATTGGGCTGAGGTGGCGTAGTGGTTGTATGCAGGACAGCAGCCCACGGGGTTGGTGGTTCAAATCCAGCAGCAGCTCTCCAGGAGCAAGGTTGGGCTTCCTACTCTCACCAGGCAGTGATGTCCACCCCACCCCCCCAAGAAAAACAAATAAAATTATTTTCTGTATGTGAAATCCAGAATAGTACATCTATAGACAGTAAGTGAATAACAGTTCCTTGGAAGTGTGGCAGAGGAAGTTGGGAGGGAAATAGGTAAGTAATAACAATAAGTACAAGAAAGAAGAAAATGTTCTAAAAATGGTTGTGATGATGATTGTACAACTCTTCTGGATGAGATTGAACTATTGAACTGTATATAAGTTAATTATATTCCAAAAACTTGTTAGGAAAAAAAGAAGATGGAATGAATATATATATACAGTCAGTGTACCAAAAGAACCAGTGGTTATGCAACCGTTTCAAGAGGGAACCAATGGTACTGAAGGAAGAAGTCCAAGTTTTACGGAAAGTAGCCGCCAAAAGCAAGGCTCTAGGGCTTGATGGATTATCAACTAAGTGTTTCAACAAGTAGAGGAAGCATTAGAAACACTCATCTATGCCAAGAAATTTGGAAGACGGTTAGTCGGCTAGAGAAGATCCGTATTTGTCAAACTTGATAAATGGGTCATTTGACCTCCCTCCAGACCCAACCGGAAATTGTTCTAGATGGAAGTATCTCTCGCTTATACCATGACGGAAACTTCTTCCCTGGATTTTAAAATATCGATTGTGTTCTTTTGTTACGCATTGTCTGTACTTTTACTTTTTATATTTCTATTGTATTATTCTTACCAGTTGATTTCATTTTTGTTCTTTATTGTCTCTGTTGGGTTTACCAGTTTGTGAAACATAGGAGGAGTGGCTACATGGAGATAAAAACTGATGCAAGGGTTTATAGGGGATGCGGAGGGGGGGAGATAAGGAGAGTGAGGGGATTTCAGGAGAAACAATGAAGGTGGAAAGGGGAGTGTGCCAGTTTTATGTCACTTTGAAGATTGAGAGTATAGCGGTGGAGTCTAGCCTGTCAATCTGGAGATTGCCAATGGGACTTCTGTGTGGGTGTGAGTTTCTCCTGAGAATTCTGAGAAATTGGTGGTATTTCCCTCCTTGGAGGTGAAATACCTGTCCCTTGGATATCACCTGTCCCAGGTGATAAGACACAAGACTGACTCCCTGTGAGAAATCCTGAAGGAGACGTCACTTGGGCTTACCTTGATGGAACCAGACCTCGGAAGCTGAAAAAGCCACATAGTGCTGAGATGCTTGAGAAATCAGAAAGGCCCCTGTGAGTGCTGAGATGCTTCTACCACTCCTGTATACTGCTGATAGACCTTGAGTCCTGGAAACTGGGGGAGCCATGGGGAGACCTCTGCTAGTGCTGAGATGCTTCTACCGCCACTGGATACACAAGACTCTGCATCTCCCCACTTGTTGGGAGGTAGTCTTAGAGACAATGAATAACAGACAAGACAAGATGGCAGTGTCTGAGGAGCCAGGGGAGAAGCCACACGGCTTTGCCCTGGTGGAGTCAGACCTCTGAAGCTGAAGAGGCCACGTAGAGATCCCTGCCAGCAATGAGTTGCTTCTGCCATCACTGGATACTGTTGATGGGCCCTGAGCCCTGGAAGCGAGGAGGCATGGGGAGACCCCTGCCAGTGCCAGAACTCTGTACCCACTGGCCTGTGACTTCGTGAGTCGGAAGGAGACATTATAGACTGGTATCGGGCACACAGACTAATATCGGACTTGTGACTTTGAACTGGACTGGGTTGGGATGCTTTCTCAGTTTTCCATTCCTTTTGTATATAAACCATTCCTTTATATTCATATGCGAGTCTATAAATTTGTTCCTCTAGTCTACTCGGACTAAGACACTTGGAGTCATAATCAACACCCATTGAAGCAGCTGTCAAGAAATCAAGTCACTGGGCAAATATACTCAAGAGCTCTTTATAGTGTTAGCAAGCAAATACATTGCATTGAGGATTAAGGTGTACTTAATCCAAACATGGCATTTTCAATTACCTCATGTGCAATTGTTAGCTGCATAATAAATAAGAAATACAGAGAAAAAAGTTGATGCACTTAAATTATGATGGTCACAGAGTGCCAGAGGAATAAACAAATCTATCTTGGAGAAAATACAGCCAAAATGATCCTTAACAGATATGATATCTCTTTCTCCCCCAAGAATGCACTACAGAGGACAGCCCTCAAGCTATAGCTCCAAGAGAGGGGTGCATCTGCTAAGAAAACACGGGAGCAAACGAACTAAGAGAGAAAGAGTGGAGCACATCCTGGCCCACCAACCCCTGAGGACGATACTCCTGTTCAGATCAAACAGTGCACAGGGATGACCATAGTAACCCAAAGTGCTTTGGGGGACAACACTGGAGAAACAGTGTATGAATTGTGCTCCATCTGTCCCGACCACACGAAGGAAGGGCATACAACAGAACAGCAAGGGGAGCTAAGAATGAAGCCCTCAAGGAATCCCCAAAATAGACTTTGGGAGCAGGGCATGGTACCTCATTAGACTCAACCAGATAGGAGTATTAACTCCTAAAGGTCAACAAACAGACCTAGAACTATTTATAGGCTTTTCTTTTTGTTGTTGTTATTTTGTTTTGGTGTTTGTTATTGTTTTTCCATGCTTATTTATATAAGATACATGGGATAAACAATCCGGAGAAGAAAATCATAGGACCTGTGGTTCCAGGGTGGGAGTATGGGAGAGGGGGAAGTGAGAAGTGGGAAAAGGAAGGGGGTGCCAACAAGCCCAGGGGCAAGGGAACCACAAATGATCTACAATTGATGACAAGGAGGGTGCAGGATACCTGGTGGGGCTGGATCAACTATATTCATTATATTTCCCCAAGGGAAAAGGAAGGGAAGGCAAAAAGGAATAGCCTCACAAGCAACAGGAAGCCTTTGGACAGTGAAAAAAAAAAAACATCCAACACACTCCAGTGTTCATCAAAGTCAATGAATCTCAGCCTCCTATAATTTGGAAATGAGATGAATTGATCAGGGGAATAATACACAGCTGGGGCTGAGCCCCGGTGGCATAGTGGTTGTGTGCGGGACAGCGGCCCACTTGGATGGAGGTTCGATTCCAGCTCCACGGAGCAAAGGCTGGGCCTCCTACTCCCACCACCTGAGGGCAGTGATGCCCCCCCTAAAAAAAAAAAGAAAGAATACACAGCTATACACCTTCCTATCCTCTCCATGAACTAAAGATTTCACAAAAGGTTTGGTTTCTAGCAGGAACCATAGTGACATTCATCATTCTATTAAAACAATCTTGTGGCCATTTTGACATGTTTCTTATACCTACAAAAAGTTCCTGAGTTTTTTAAATCAATTTCATTGAAGAATTTATACAATTCTCATCACAATCCATCCGTCCATCCATTGTATGTCAAGCACATATGTTGCCCTCATCATTCTCAAAACATTTGCTTTCTACTTAAGCCTTTGGTATCAACTCCTCATTTTCTCCCTCCCTTATTATTATCTTGTCATATTTTACACTGGCTGATGTCTCCCTTTGCCCACTTCTTTGTTGTCCGTAAAGTTCCTGAGCTTTGATCTCTTCCCCCTCCCCCCGCAACAGTTTTATTGGCATATAATTCACATACCACACAATTCAGTAGTTCAATCACATCCCGAAGTGTTGTGCGATCATCCCCAGGATCAGTTTTGGGATATTTTCTTCATCCTAGTAGCTATCATTAGCTTCCCATTCCCCCTAACCTCCCTTGCCACATGCCCAAGGAATCATTAATCTTATCACTATCTTCATAGATTTGCCTATCCTGAATGTCATATACAGAAAAACACTCAAAAATAAACAAGCAAATAAGACTAACAAGAATGATAAAGTGAAACAAATAAAAATCTCAATAGAAAACAAAGCAGAAAATATTAAAAGCTAGAGCAAATTTAAACGGATCATAAGGGAATGGATCTCCCTTTTGATCCATTTTAAAGTTGTGTCAGTTAAAAAAAAAAAGTGGAGGGGGAAATACACACGGATTTCATCCCTGGAGAAGTACCTCCCCGCCCCCTGTCCAAGGACCAAGGACATAAAATATCCTTGCTCTC
Organism: Nesogale talazaci; assembly: GCA_004026705.1. Lineage (NCBI taxonomy): Eukaryota > Metazoa > Chordata > Mammalia > Afrosoricida > Tenrecidae > Nesogale > Nesogale talazaci. The sequence continues at coordinate 37,040 of PVJH01008453.1, read as the reverse complement.
ATGCAGAACATATTGGAATGTTAATTTTTGCAGAGAGGTTAAAATTTAGCACCTGAACATTTGACTTCCCTTATCATCTATGTCACTCCATGTCATCAATGGTCTTCCTCTTTTCTGCTGGCCCTCTACCAAGTATGATGTCCTTGGGGACCTCCCATGGGGCTGAGACCTCCTAATATATCCAAAGTATGTGAAGCAAAGTCTTGCCATCCTCTAAGGAGCATTGTGGTCATACTTCTTTCCAGACAGATTCATTCTTCTGGAAGTCTATGCTGCTGTTCTTTCTTAATCATTGTCCAGGTTCCACATGCATATAAAGTGATAAAAAATAATAGGACTACTGAGCCCTGGTGGCATAGTGGTTGAGTGAAGAACTGTGGCCGACTAGCTTGGCGGTTCAAATCCAGCAGCAGCTCTGCAGGAGCAAGCCTGGGTCCCCCCACTCCCAACAGAGGGCAGTGATGCCTAACAAAAAAGAAAAGAAAGAAAAATACCAGGACTTGGGGCAAGTATGCCTTAATTGACAAAGTGACATCCCAGACTCATTAACACTTTGTTAAGGACTTGTACAGCAGATTTGTCCAATGCAATATGTCCTTTGAATTCTTGACATTGTTTCCGTAAGTGTTTAGCAGATTCGAGTAAAATGAATCTTTGACAACTTCAATCTTTTTTCCATTTATCAAGACATTGTTTATAGGTCCAGTTATGAGAGTTTTGTTTCTTATTTGGGGAGGGGGCATCACTGCTCTCTGGTGGGCGTAGGATGCCCAGCCTTGCTCCTGGAGGGCTGCTGCTGGATTTGAACTGCCAACTCTGTGGGCCACAGTCCCGCACACACCGCCAGGGCCAGTTTTGTTTTCTTGATATTGACGTGCAAAGTTGCAGTCTTTGATTTCCATCAGCTAGAGCTTGAAGTCCTCCTTAAATTCAACAAGCAATGCTGACACTAAATGTAGTCAAGTTGTCAACATACTGCTTTCTCTTGTTTGGGTGTAAAGATGCTCTTTTAGAGGGCTGAATCTTGCATTTGCAGGAAGAGCACCAGGGAGGAAAGAAGTGAGCAAAATAAAAGTAAGGCAAAGAGTTATGTAGGCTTACCCTGCACAACTCCCAAGAGTAGTCACATGTGAAACAAAAATCATACTAAAATTTGAAATAGCCACTCATCAGAAATACACATGCAATGTGTGCTCAGGGCCTTAATTCCTTTGAAATGATTTGTGAGATGTTCTATGGGGACAACAATGCACAAAAAAATTTTTTTTTCATCTTTACCATTTACAAATAGGTTAGTCAAATAAGACTTGGACCCTTTATTTATAGCAAGTGATCTCTGGCTATTGGAACCTGACCATGGTATTTCCCTGAATTTTAAATAATTAGGCTTTACTAAACTACACAATGTGAAAAAAAAAAAAAGGGTAGCATGTTCTCCTCTGCACTTACTTCCTGGACTCTAATTCCACAGTACTTTGACCGGATTGTAATCCCTTAAAGAATTCTCATAAGCAATAATCTGCTAACATGTGCCTATTTGCTAATCTATAATACAGGAGGAACAAGTTCAACCTTGTTTACTGTCTTTCAAGGCCGAAAACCAAACCAACTGCCAGAAAGTCCATTCCAACTCACACAGACCTGTAAGACTGTAGAACTAGCTGCTGGGTGGGATTTCTACGATTGTGAATCCTCGTGGGAACAGACTCAACTGCCGCCCTTTCCTTCCAGGGAGTGATGAAGGGTTTAGAACTTCTGGCCACTCCACCCCTATGGGGCTCTTGTCCTTGGAATGCCAAATAAAGTTTTCTCTAGGTGCTGTGAAATGAGAATGTTTGGGAAGCACTACAGTCAAGTGCTTACATTGCTAAGTACAAATCATTTGCCCCACCCACGAACCTTCTCAGAAATCCCAAACCAAACTCACTGCCCTTGAATCAGTTCCTATTCATAATGACCCTATAGGCAGGGCAGTTGTTCTTAAGGATTTCTGAGTCTACCTGTTTGGGGGAGTAGAGAACCTTATCTTTCCTCTGAGGAGTGGCTGGTGCTTTAGAACTGCCTGTCTTGGGGTCAACTGTCCAATATGTGACTTGGTACACCACCAGGGCTCCTATGTAGAGACGCGCGTGAAGATGGAGAGAGAGATGGAAAAGGAGAACTCCTTGAGGAAGTTGAGAAGGCTGAGAGTAGAGAGATTTCTCTCCAGATATATGCCAGGCAAAGAAGAAACAGCCAGAAAATAGTCTGAGTCCCTGCAGATTCAAGGGGCAGAGGCTTGGGCACATGTGTTAAGAGTAGAAAATGAACTGGTCATCAACCTCTTAAAGACCCAGGGGAGAGAAGAGGTTTATGATGTTGACATTATATCACAGCACTAAAGAGCTTATTGCCATCACCATTATTCCCCTTAGAAAATGAGGAGTAAGGTCATCAGCTGAGAAATCAGGCAGAAGGCACGATCTTGATAGAGAAGTTGAGGGAGAGAGAGACGTAACGTACTTGCTATCAGAAATTAGAAAGGAAACTGGCGAAAGATTAGTGAAAATTTGCCAATGGTGAGAGTCAGAGAACAGAGCTCATAAATTTGTAATGGAGCCTATCAACAGAGTCCTATCTTTATCTCAGCTGTGCTGGAACACCTGCTTGCTTGAGTTGAGGCATTAGTCGATTTCATCTGGGACCAGGACTGGAAGTGCAAGTCCAGTTGAGAGCAAACTGACCAGACAATTGAAGCACCTGCTAAGGAAGTATGAATGGAGACAGATCAGAACTGGTTAGAATATGAGCTCTGCTTGTTCATTGCTGTGTCTTCCATACTTGAAACAATGCCACTTAACCTTGCCTATGGATTAGCATCACCCCTGGAGCTCTCAAAAGTGCTTGTGGTTGATTCGGCGCCATGAAACCATCACAGTGAAACCTATCGATGGGTGGCTACCAGGCACAAGGATTTTAAAGTTCCTTGAAGGACTCCAGTGTTCAACCGTGGTGGTCGAAATTAGTTTAGAACAATGTCTAGCAGACTTAAATTCAGTTCAGTGGATGAGGAATGGACTATGGTTAGACCGAAGAGGCCCCAAAGCTGGGAAGGGCAGAGATTACAAAAGAGAGTGCAGACTGAAGCCTTTTGTAAACAGTGAGGTGCAGGTTCAAGGACACTGTGGTCAGAAAGAGATTTATCAGTTTAGTATTTTAGTGTAGGTGTGGTTCCAAGAACAGATGGTTCTAGTTTACAAACAGGTCCTGTTCCTAATTGTGCCTTTAAGAATTAATTGGGAAAAAAAAAAGAATTAATTGGTCAGAACAGGTCCATGCAGTTCTTATTTGGCTTTACTTTGGTGTAAGGAAAGGCTCAAAGCCTTTTGGGTGATCTGAAAGCTGTACTTGCAACAAATGAAAGGGATTATAATGAAGAACGGGTTGTGAATAGGGATTGGTTTTATTGTTTCGAAATCCTGGCTCCATCATGGCCAAGGAAGTGCAAAAATGTTGGCGCTCAGCTCAAAGATGGCAGCAAGAGCTCCAGGTGATTCTTATTACTACATGAACTACAGGAGGATCTCGTTAAAAAGTAGATTGCATATCAGTCTATCTAGAACAGAAATGTAGATTCTCAGCACTTTTGTGGAACTGGAATAAACCGGTTCAAAGCCCTGTCCCTAAGCTGAACATTCATAACCTTGGAATTGCCTATCATGATATGATCGTCACCTAGTTCTGCATAAGAGATTGTTTTGTGTCAATGGTCTAGAATGAAATCTGCTATGTCAGTGGTTCTCAACTCCCTAATGCCATGACCCTTTCATACAGTTCCTCATGTTGTGGTGACCCCCCCAATCATAAAATTACTTTCATTGCGACTTCATAACTGTAATCTTGCTACTGTTTTGAATTGGGCAACATCTGTGGAAGGGTGGTTCGACACCCAAAGGTTGAATGTTTTATTGTATTATATGTTGTGAGGTGTCGGCCAATCTGCTCCAGCTCATAGTGACTCCAGCTCATACATACAACAAAACAAAACAAAGTACAGTCTAGGAGAGAGTAAATTATAAAACTTGGCCAAAAATATGACATTCTAAATTTGCACAACAAACCCTTTAAGATTCAATGACAGACAACAACTCAATTATCAAATAAGCAAAAGATCTGGGTAAAGAGCTCACCAAAGAAGACACAGAGATGGCGCATTAAAAAAATGTGCTTGACAAGCAAATGTGGTGAAGAAAGCTGATGGTGCTGGCTATCAAAAGATGTAGTGTCTGGGGTCTTAGCAGCTTGAAGTTAAACAAGCAGTCATCTAGCAGAGAAACAACAAGCCCACATGGAAGAAGCACACCAGCCTGTGGGATCATGAGGTACCGATGGGATCAAGTAACAGGCATCAGATGACCCAAAGCAAACAAACATATTGTTGAGGACAAGGTGGGCTGAAGCAGAGACCCAAAACCCATCTGTAGACAATGGGACTTCCTACCCCTCACGAAAGGGTTATAAGGAAGGGATGAGTCAACCAGGGCACAAGATAGCACTGATGAAACACACAGTATTCCTCTCGTCCATTTTTTTTTCCTTTTTTCCTTTTTTTTGGCTTTCCTCTCCATTTCTATTTTTTTCTCATACACCCATGAAGTCTTGGAGTGCTATGCTTACACAATTGCTATGAAATCTTTCACACATAATCTTGTATTACTTGCAGTAATTTTAAAATTATCTAATTGCAAAATATAAATAACACAACAAATGCTGATACTATTGGCAACAGAATGCAAATGCAAATGAGTTTCCCTTCAGTGGGGCTAGACTGGTGCTTTCCTTCTGCTGTCGCTGGTGGTGGTGGTAGTAGGTCCAGTGAGTCAGTTATTATGTTAATTTCATGATTGAGATGTAGGGGTGGAGTCTAGCCT
>PVJH01008453.1:0-32030 GCA_004026705.1 Nesogale talazaci | reverse complement strand
TTCAGGAGTACTCTGACTGTACTTCTTCATAAACAGATTTATTTGTCTATGGTACTTCTAATATTTTGCTTCAGTCTGATAATTCAAATCCCTTCTCTATATGAATGGAATATGGAAGAGCAATAATAATTTATAAAGTATTGAGAGTTGATGAGGAAGGGAGAGCAGGGGAAGAGGGGAAAAGGATGGAAAAGCCAACACCAAGGGCTCAAGGGGAAAGGTGGATGTTTAGAGAACATCCCCCCCGCCCCGCTCATCAGCGGACATCGAAGGTGCTTGGCACAGTATGTTTATTTATGTATTGTGAAAAATGATGTCCAAGCCCCTAATAAAATGCTTTTTTTTAATAACTAAAAAACAAAACAAAACAAAAAGACCCCAAATTTAGTGTCATTAAAACAATGAGGATTTGTTATCTCACCATTTCTGAGGGTTAGGAATGTGCTCAAGCCATACAGCTGGTTTTATCCTCCAGGGAGTGATCCATGAGAAAGAGAGTAAGAGAGCTCGTCTGTAGACATGAATTAAAGATTCTTATCACCTGATCTTGCAAGTGGTATCCTACCATTTTTGCCATTTTTTTCCCTTTTTATTGTTTCCTCAGGTTTCTTGAAGGTTCCTCACTCCCCACTATCATGGCCCCAGTACTATCTCTCACTTTGGACTAAACTGGAGCACGTACACAGGTATAGATAAAAACTCCTGACACACAGGATCCAAGTCAGATAAACCCCTCACAAACAGAAAAGAGAGTAGCAATACCAGAAGGGTAAAGGTAAGGTGGGGAGAGAAGTGGAGAAAGAGGGAACCAGTCACAATGAAAACCACCACCACATAACCAGGAAGACAAACAACAGAAACCATTGGGGAAGGTTAACAGTGGTGGGTATAAGATATGAAAATAATAATAATTTATAATTTATCAAGGAGTCACAAGAGTTTGGGATGGGGTGGGAGGGCTAAAAAGAGCTGATACCAAGGGTTCAAACAGAAAGTGAATGTTTATAAAATAATGGTAGCAACATATGTACAAATATATTTGATATAGTTGATGTATGGATTATCAGAGCCGTAAGAGCCCCCAATAAAATGGTTTTTCAAAAAACACGATCCATATCCTGTGTCACTGTCATCGTCATTGTGAAGAGCTGTTGATTCTGATTCATAGAAACCCTATGTACAACAGAGCAAAACACCGCCAAGTCCTGCACCATCCTCACGGTGGTTCTTATGTGAGAGCCCATTCTTGAAGCCATGTACTCTTTCCATCCATCCTGTAAAGGGTCTTCCTTTTTTTTTATTGGCCTCCCACTTTACTAAGCATGATGCTCTTCTCCAGGGACTGGTCTCTTTTAGCAACATGCTCAAAGTACATGAGATGAAGTCTCCCTCTCCTTGCCTTTAAGGTAAGGTGACCAGATATCCCACTTTTTAACAAGTTAACAATGTACCGCAGCATTTTAAAATCAAAATAAATTTAAACTGAGCCCTGGTGATGCAGTGGTTGTGTGAGGGACTGCGGCCCACAGGGTTGATGTTTCAAATCCAGCAGCAGCTCTCCAGGAGCAAGGCTTGGCTTCCTACTCTGACCAGGGCAGTGATGGGAAAATAAATAAATAAATAAATAAATAAATAAATAAATAAATAAATAAATAAATATATTACAGTACTATTTTTGTGGTCTATGAAAATTTTTGTTGCTCCATATAGACCAAATTTTTAATCAAGAACCCCGGTCAATGATGTCCCGCTTAAAATTTGGTCACTTTACTCTAAGGAGCATTCTAGCTATACTTCTTCAAAGACAAATTGGGTTGTTATTTTGGCAGTCCATGCCATTTTCAATACTCTATTCCAGGACCACAATTCAAATTCCTTGATACTCCATGGTTTCATATAGTCAATGTCCAACTTTCACATACATATGAGGCAATTGAAAATATCTTAACTTGGGTCAGGGTCACCTTGGTCTTTAAGGTAAAGTAGAACCCCAGTACTCGTCTCAGCATGATCAGATTTTGACATGAAATATCAAGGAAATTTTACATCGGAGTTCAAACAAAACATTGGATTCCGGCCCTATGCCTGTGATTTTTGTAAATAAAAACAGTTAATGTTTTCATCACCTGGTGTTAGTTGGCATTGTTAGTACACATTGTTTAAACCTTTTGCAGCAGTGTTCCAAGCATTTTGCTATTATTTTCTTAGTTTTTGTGGCTTTTTGTACTCTTTTTAGATAGAAAACAAATGTGGGTCCTAAGAAAGAGGTTTTTGAAAAAGAATCATTGTGCTAAGGAACTGGTTAACCATGTTATGCATGTTATGGATATTGTTGATGATAATTTAGCAAACCCCTTTAGAAAACACTTAAGGAAAGGCCAACAACAAATCAAATTAGATAGTTTTTTCTATTGTTGTTGTTGCTTTTAAAAGAAAGTCAACCAGGTCCTAGTGAAAAAGGCAAAGAAGGGAAAAACTCCTGAAAAGCAGCTGGATTCCCCGTTCAAACAATGACTCTCCCTATCTCCCTCTCAACAGCCATGTCCACAGACCCAAACCCTCATCAACCTTAAGGTATGGGCCAGACTACAGTTGTTAAAAACATTTCTAATGGTGTGTTTCTTATTTATATTATTTAATTCTGGATTTAATTGATTTGAAATTTCTGTGTAAGGTTTTGTATATAAAGTCACGGTTAGGGTAAAAATGTGGTGGAGGAGAAAGGATTAATCTGCTTTCAGTTATTTCTGATGGGAAAAATTGATTCAGAACTTGACTGCATCACATCTTGATGCTCCTTTTAGAAGAGATTAGCACCGAGGTCCGGGTTCTGCTTGTAACATCCTAGCTTTGAAACACTTTGGAGACCTCTTGTACAGCAGATTTATGTAGTACTATGCATAGTTTGAACTCTTTTGGGAGGGGGCATCACTGCCCTCTGGTGGCAGTAAGAGGCCCAGCCTTGCTCCTGGAGAGCTGCTATTAGATTTGAACTGCCAACCCAGTGGGCCGCAGAGTTTGAGCTCTGGACTGCTGCTTCCGTGAGGGTCGGTTGTGGATCCAAGCAAGACAAAATCCTTGTCAACTTCAATCTTTTCTCTGTTTATCCTAATGTTATGCCCTGGTTCCGTTGTAAGGAGTTAATTTTCTTGACATGGACTTGTTATCCCTACTGAAGGCTACAAACCATCTTCATCTGCAAGTGCTTCGAGTGCCATTAGGGAATGAAAAGGCACAACAACAAAAAGATACCATCATACACCAATTGTGGTTGTTGTAGGTGCTGTCTAGTGGGTTCTGACTCTCACCAGCTCTGTGTGCAACAGAATAAAACACCTCCCAGTCCTAAGCTGTTAGAGGAGTCAGCCTCTAACATATCACCACAGGTCCCGTAGGCACAATTGTACAGCAATAATTAAATATTATAGTAAAGTCATAGAAAAGATGAGATAGAAATAAGGGAGTCAGACACCTTTCACAGTAGCATGCTCACCTCCTGGGTGACCATGATCTCAACAGCCAGGTCCACCCACAGTGCAGACAGGAAGCCCTCCAGAGGGAACCGGGCTGGCTGATGAACCCAACTAAAGGGCTCTGAATGGAGGGAGATGGGACCTGAGAAGGAAGGACCAGCAGGAGGGAGTTTTCTCAAGTTTATAGCTAACCAATGTTTTTTCTACCTCAGGGATGTCATCGGAAAGGAATGTGCAATCAACATAGACATCATAGGAAGGGAATGTACAATGACAAGAATGGGATGAACTAGAGGTGTACTTATAATAGGAAGGGGGAGGACTAGGGGTATACATGTGACAAGAAAGACAGACCCTAGATTCATGATGGAAACCTTAACCTTGACCATCCTTGGTGGGCTTGACTTTCCTGGGCTCCTATAAGGAAGTACTCTACTGCTATCCTTATCAGAAAGGCAAGTGAGCCTTATTTTAGGGTGGGACAGGCTTTCCAGTCTGGTGGCTCTAGATGACTGGTAACCCTTACGGAGAAAAGCTCCTGATTTCCATATATTGACCTCCAAATGCATAGTCATTTACCACATGTAGCAAGCAGCTTAAGTTAGGCATATATTTAGGGGAGACAACATTGGAGAAATCTTTCTGTTTCCTACAATGAGCCATCTTAACAATTGTTATGTTTAAGCCCCTGTTGTCACCCCCGTGTTAATCCATTTTGCCAAGGATCTTTCTTTTTCTGCTATCCCTCTATTTTGCCACACATGATACCATATCCAAGATATGTACAATGAAATCATTACATTTTCTTCTAAGGCATGTTGTGACTATACTCTTCCAAAACAGATTTGTTAGTTCTTCTAGTAGCCCGTGGTACGTTTCAACATTCCTTAATGGCATCACATTTCAAAGGCATCAATTCTGTGACTTTATTCATTGACCAGCTTTCACATATATAAGAGGCCATTGAAAATATTATGACTTGGGAATAGGTATTAGGCATCAAATAACAAAAAATGATATCATTATGTACTTACCTTCCTGATACAATTGTTGAATACAAATGGGTACATAAGCAAATGGGGTAAAGGAAGCTGGTGGTGCCCGGATATCGAAAGATATAGTGTCTGAAGGTAAACAAGCTGCCACCTAGCTCAGAAGCAACAAAACCCACATGGAAGAAGCACACCAGCCTGTGTGATCACAAGGTGTTGAAGGGATAAGGTATCATCAAAGAACCAAAAAATCATATTGTGAATGAGGGGGAGTACAGACTGGGAACCGAAAGCCCATCTGTAGGCAACAGGGCATTCACTTACAGAAGGGTGGCAGGGAGGAGACAAACCAGTCAGGATGCAGTGTAGCAACTAGCAACGGTGAAACTTACAACCTCCTCTTGTTCTTACATGCTTCCTCCCCTGCCCCTCCACTCTCATGATCCCAATTCTACCTTACAAAGCCACTGGAGCTGGAGTGGGGATTTCCACTGGTACTGATAGGAACAGGAAACATAGGAAGTTCCCGATAGATGATGCCTTCCGGACCAGTGGGAGGGTGGAGGGAAGGTGGGTTAGAAATGGGGAACAGATTATAAGGATCTACATATAACTTCTTCTTTGAGGGACGGACAACAGAAAGGTGGGAGGATGGAGACATCAGACATTGTAAGATATGACAAAATAAATAATTTATAAATTACAAAGGGTTCATGAGGGAGGGGGAAGCAGGTGGAGAGGGAGAAAGTGAGAGGCTGATACAAAGGACTCAAGTAGAAAGCAAATGCTTTGAGAATAATGATGGCAGCAGATGTATAAATGTGCCTGACGTCGTGGGTATGTGTATGGATTGTGAAAAGAGTTGTATGAGTCCCCAATAAAATGATTTTTTTAAAAAAGAAAATATTATGACTTGGTTTGGGTGTACCTTACTTAGTCCTGCTAAAATAGTGGTAGTTACAATTCCTAAGAGGAGCCTTAGGCGCACAACAGTTAACTGGTTGGTTTCTAGACAACAGATGGACTGGACAAACCCATTACAGATAAAAAGCTGACAATATGTTCTATTTAAGATTATAACCTAGAAAACTCTATCCGCTGAGTCACTTTTAGTTGACATGAGACTAGACAGCACTTAGCAAGAATAAGGATCCGAAATAAGGTTATTGATGGTATGTGAAGCTGTCTGTTAAAGTTGCGTAGAGGATGACCAGAGAGGAGGAAGAATTATTGATGACTCTCAACCCAAGCATTGATCTTGATTGAACTGGATGAGACTTGTACTTCCCCTTGTTATCTTCTTGGCTCTGATCGGCCCATCTTTTGCTTTGAAGTTAATTCTCACTGTGAGGTTAATTCAAGGGCAGAACTAGGGCCTTCATCTTTAGAAGGTAGCCATATCTTTCTCCTGTGCCACAGCTGGTGGGTCTGAACCACCCATCTTTCACTTAGTATCCAAGCACTTAACCCCTGAGCAACCAGTACTCCTTTCCTGGCTCCACTGACAGAATAGTCAACCAATTGCTCTGGACCCTTGTATCTGAAGATAGTTGTTGATCAGTACTGATCCTTCTGATTCTTAGTGACCTCTAATTAAGACAGAACAAAACACCACCCAGTCAGTCCTGTACCATCCTCACACGTGTGTCTCATGAAGCTCTTTGTTGTTGCTTGTGTAATAATCCATTTCGTTGAGTATGTTCTTTTTCAATGATAAGCAAGATTGGGTCACCTGCATATTGCAGGTCTTTGATAAGTCTTCCTCTGATCCTGATGTCACATTCTCTTCCATGTAGTCCTGTTTCTTAGATTATTTGCCTCAGCATAAAGACCGAATAGTATGGTGAAAATATATAGCCCTGACAAACACCCTTCCTGATTTCAAACTGTGTCATTATATTCAAAGGACTACCTCTTGGGCTATGCACAGGGTCTACATGAACACAATGAAGTGTTCTGGAATTCCATATTAAATATACATACTGTTGTCTTATTATGAGTTGGTTTATTCATTTTTTAATTTTTTTTTTTTAGGCATCACTGCCGTGGTGGTGGGAGTAGGAGGCCCAGCCTTTGCTCCTGGGAGCTGGAATCGAACCTCCATCCCAGTGGGCCGCAGTCCCGCGCACAACCACTACGCCACCAGGGCTCAGCCCAGGTTTATTCATTTTTATGCTTTCAGGTGAGTATATGTAATTTCCAGACAGTAATGAAATCACACTTACACCTAACATCAAGCATCTATCATACATATAAATGAAAACACACTGAATCTAATTATATCTGATACATCATACATGATGTATCTAATTATATTTAATTATACCTTACACACGAACAAACTAAAATATTCAATAAGCACATAAAAAGACAATAAACTGATTATCACTAATCTCCCTTTAGCAATTGATCATGTGGTTATAACTGATAGGTAGAACTATCTTCTTCAACTACCCTCTCTGTATTACCTTTGCACTCAGCTGGTCATGGTTCTTTGCGTGGTGTGGTGACCCAGACTTTCATTTCTGAGGGGCCTGGGTCATTAGCTGTCCTGTCAGGATTGGGTTGCTGTAACTTACCATTTACTTTAATCACAGGGCATGATAGCATTAAAAATCGGCATTTGGGATCTCCTGGATTCCAGACATATTCTTCTTTATCTCCATTATGTAGCAACAGTTCAATTTCTCCTTGGTAATCAGGCTCGATCACACCACTCGATCACAATGACACCCTTTCTTGACTTGTTGATCCCAAAGCATAAGAAGCTCAAAGTGGTCAGGGGGCATTCTCAGCTGCCAGTTCAGTGGATTTGTGCTGTGTTTATAGATGAGAGACTTCCTTCCTTTGGGACCAGGAGCTCCAGGCCTGAAGCACATATGACTGCTGGGTCAGGAAGCCAAAGTGCTGCAGGTGGATCCCTAGGAGTAATAATGAGTGGTGCCATGCCAGCTTCCACCCCTTGGCTCCCAGACCCAGGAATTCTGGCTATTGGAGACACAGCGCCATATATTGGCTGCTGGTGTAGAGTGTATACTTCCTGAAGAACTTTACCCCAGCCCCGCAAGTTGTTGCCACTATGTGGCACAGTAACTGTGTCTTTAGGAGGCCATTCCATCATTCTATAAGCCTGCTGCTTCAGGATGATGAGAAACATGACACGGCCAGAGGATTCCATGGGCATGGGCCCATTGCCATACTGCATTTGCTGTGAAGTGAGTTCCTTGATGAGAAGCAATGCTATGTGGGATGTCATACAGGTTAATAAGGACTTCTGTAAGTCCACAAATGGTAGTTTTGGTAGAAGCATTGCATGCAGGGAAGACAAATCCATATCTAGAGAAGGTGACTATTCCAGTAAGAACAAAAAGCTCCATGACAGAAGTGGTCCTATGTAATCAACTTACCACCAAGTTGCCAGTTGATCTTCCTGAGGAATGATCCCATATCTTGGAATCAATGTTGGCTTCTGCTCCTGACAGATGGGCGCACTCAGCTGTGGCAGTGGCCAACTCGGCCTTGGTGAGTGGAAGTCCATTTTGCTGTGCTCATGTATAATCTCCATCCATACCACCGTATCTACTTTGTTCATGTGTCCTTTGGTTGATGATAGGTGTAGCAGAGAAAAGAGCAAGACTAGTCTCCACAGTGCATGTCATTTTATTACTTTTTTAAAAATTTTGTAAGTAGAGTGGTTTATTTGGGAAAATTAAGATGTCTGGATACATATCAGTATTAAATTTTGATATCAGCTTTTTCCTTGTCTCCTTTTTGTCCTTTTAATCATTTTATTGGCGGCTCATACATCACTTTTCACAATACATAGTTACATATACTGTGCCAAGCACTTTCACATGCCTGCTGCCATTATCATTCTCCAAATATCCACTTTTCTACTTGGGCCCTTGATATCAGCTTCTCATCCTTTCCCCTCCATTCTTGCTCCCCCCTCCCCCAATCCTCATTACTTTATAAATTATTATTGTTTTTGTCAGATCTTACACTACCCGACATCTCCCCTCGCCCACTCCTCCATTCTGTCCACCAGATAGGAGGTTATGTGTAGATCCTTGTGTTGACTCCCTCTATCTACCCCACCTTCTCTCCACCCATCAGGTAACTCCACTCTCACCTCTGGCCCTGAGGGGCTCATCCGTCCTGAATTCCCTGTATTTCCAGTTGATTGATAGTCTTCTCAAAGTCCAAACTGACACCAGATTATGTAATTACCACAGAATGGAAGGCTGGGAAAAGAGAGTCCGTGGAAAATGCTATTCCCCGCATGTGTGTGCTTAATATTGTGCTTATAAGTATTCTTATTAGAGCTTTCATTAGGCAAAAGAGCTAACCAAAACAAACCATAAAAGTTTCTCCTCAAAAAAATAGTTTCTTCTCCCCCAATTCCATAACAGTGATAGCAGAGAAGTAGCTGAGGCTAATGGCACTTCTTCTTTATCTGATTGAGATATTTATAATTCACTTCTCACAGCTCCCAACCCTAAATCAGATTATAACAAGTCACATTGTTCTGTGGGGCCATTCAGCTCTGTCACATGTAATGACTGTGGATCAAAATCAGCTCAGCACTATCCACAGTGGTGAGATGAAGGGAAACGAAATTCTCCCAGTGAAATCCGGATAAGACCACACGACATATCCAACTGAACACGTGCTGTGCTGACCATAGCAGCGCCACAGGAGGAGGACACTTGAGCTGTCCATCCCATTGCCATTCTCCTGTCCCAGGTCACCACCATTGTCCCTTACTTGGAGCCAGCAGCAGTTTCTCACTGGTTCTCCTCCTTCCAATCTTGGTCCCATCCACTGCATTTTACAGACGGCAACCCTCAGGAACTTCCTAAAAAGACGTTCTGGAAAGTGGTTCTGGGATAGAAACCACCCACATGTCCATCTGTGGAAGGATGGAAGAGTAGACTCTGGCACATGTCCACGATGAAATACTATACAACATGAAAGAATTACAATGCTCACAGGAAGAGCCTCATGGAATATGGTGGGGGAGTGATGGTGGTAAGGGGAGCTGCTCTCAAGCAGTTCAAGAAGGAAGAAAAGGAACTGAGCCTGGTGGCGCAGTGGTCGTGTGCGGGACTGCGGCCCACAGGGTTCATGGATCAAAAGTAGCAGCAGCTCTCCAGGAGCAAGGCTGGGCTTCCTACTTCCACTAGGACAGTGATGCCAAAAAAAAAAAAAAAGTAAGGAAGAAAGAAAAATAAGAAGGAAGAAAATGTTTTGAAACTGATCATAGTAGCAATTGTGCAATACTGCTTGATGTGATTCAATTGTAGAGTGGAATGATATCTATATGAGCGCCCATAAAATGGTTTTGGAAAAAAGAAAAGTTCTTACGTTGCCCACTTGCTTAACTTGCTTAAGCCCACTGAGCTGCTACTGCAAGGTTGGCAGTTCCAAATCATGAGCCAATCTGAGGGAGAACTCTCCTGTCTAGAGTCTTAGAAACCCATGAGGCAATTCTCTTCTGTCCTGTAGGATCACTATAAATCAGAATGGTCTCAGTGGCAGAGATTTTGGTTTTTTGATAAACTCATTTAATGACTTTTGCTCCCATTTCTCCGGATAAAATTCAAACTTAGAATATGCCTTGAGGAGCAGGAGATATGGGGAAACCAGGATGGATGGGCCCTTCGGGCCAATGGCTAGATTGGAGATACTGGAAGGGTGGAGGGAAGGGGGGTAGAGAGACGGAACCAACAGCAAGGATATATACACAAGCTCTTATTTGAAGGACGGGCATCAAAGGAGTGGGTTGGGGGAGAGGTCGGGCAGTGTACGATATGACAAAAAAATAACAATGTATAAACTATTGAGGGTTGGAGGGGAGGAGAGACCAGAGGAAGAGGGGAAGGAATGGATAAGCCGATACTAGGGGCTAAAGGGGAAAAGGTGGACGATTGGAGAACAATAATAGAAGTGGACATGTGAGGGTGCTTGACAAGTATGCTTATTTATATATTGTGAAAAACGATGTATGAGTGTTGGGGGCTGGTGGCCGCCCAGGCCAGGATTATGGACGTAGCCAAACTTAGCAGTTTCCTGATTGCATCAGCCGCCCTGAGACCCCGCCCTGAGACCCCTGGCGGCTGCAATTCCCTGATAGCCTGAAGTAACTGACCTTTACTGCCATTAGGCGTTACACTGAATGTTCATTGGTTTAAAAGCACACCATATTTGGAATGGAATGTGTGCCCTCTACCTCATCTCATGCTCTGAGATAAATACTGCTGGCTGAGCCTTGAATAAACGGAGTTTGATCAGAATTTGTCTCGCTCCCTGTCTCTGTGTCTTTTCTTCATCCAGGTTCGTCGCTTCCTAAGGTCCCCACGTGAGGGTCTCGCTGGTCGAGACCCCAACATATGAGCCCCTAATAAAATGATTGAAAAAAAAAAAGAATATGCCTTTAAAGATTATTGACTTGAATTGTGCCTATCTTTCCAGATTTTTATTGTCACTCCCAGCTCCCACTCTTCATTGAATTAAACTTCTTTTTATTGTATGTGTGTTGTTGTTGCTGCTGTTGTTTGGGGTTCAGTTTGTTTAAGCCAGTGAAACTCCCTAGCCTCCTCTTCTGGAAATCTTTGTCTCTGTCTGTGCTTAGCTAACTGTTGCTTATTTTCCAGGACTCAATTTAGACATACTCGTGTTTCTGTTTCTTAGTGTGGTTACAACAGATGTGCTACATGTGGATAGCTTTAACAAACCAAATTTAATCTCCTCACAGTGTTGGAGGCCACAATAGTGGGTGCCAGAGTAAGGGAAGGTTCTCTGTTGGTTCTGGACAAGGTCCTTGTGGCTTTTTGGCTTTTGTTCCTCAGTTCTTTGGCAATCTTCATGTGGGTATGCATGTATCTTCCCCTTCCTTTGCGTTTCCTTCTCTACACGCGATCAGCTCCTTTTCTCTCTTGAAAGGAACAGTTGCCTCCTTCACCAGGGGAGCAGAGGAGCTGGGTGGGGCCTCGCTACCTGTATGCCAGTTTTGATCAAGGACTCAGTCAATAAATTTTGATCGACAGGAAGAAAAATGAGAACCAGAATTTCAAATTCATACAGAATCAAATGTCTTGGACCCATTAAGGTAGGAGGAACACCCCAATCAATTCCCCTTAGAAAATGTTGAATCCAAACTGTCTCTGGAAGCCATCTCTAAACAGAAGTGTAGGTAAATTAGCAAAGAATGTCTAGCTTGAACATCCCTCTCTATTAAAGAACTGCGTTTATCAGATGGGAGTGGCATGCGTAACTCTGAAGCACAGGGGAGATAGTTAGTTACCCACCGCAGTTGAGCTCATCAGTACCCAAGCAGGCCTATAGAACAGAGGAGAGCTACGAGGAGGGTCTCAAAGGTTGCCATCTGGATAGAAACACATTGCCATAGCTTTCTGCCATGGACTAGCTGGTGGGTTCAAGTTTCTGACCTTTCTCCTCGCAGTCAAACTCTTTAACCGCCTCTTTGATGGACACATTAGAAGCTGAAGCAATATGGGTAGAAACGATGTAATGTACCCAATAGCTTTGAAGTGTGCATGTAAAAACTGTTGAATGGGTGTCTTTCCTTCTGTGTGTGTAAATAGATTAGGCGATTTTCTTGCACCTTCTCTGATGTGTCCAGGGGCTCTGGGCATCCTCAATCACTGAACGGATAGAATGGATCACAGACCCCCAAAGGCAAGCAGAAGGCAGTTTATTTGGAAAGGAAGGAACAGCACCGGAGAAGTAAGTAGGGCTCAAGTGAGTTCCCCCTGAATGAACTGTGCTTACAGACTTTTATCAGATGTGGGTTCCTAACCTGTCTCTGCCTACAGATTATGAATGGATCAATCTTGGGACTGGTCCTATTTCTCACGTCCAATCGTGAACCTGGATGTGCACTGTCCTGGGCCGGGTCTTGAACAATTATGGACAAGGAAGCACGCATTCAAAACACGCACACAGCTGAACCTCGGTGGCGTCAGTGGTTGAGTGCAGGACTGCCACTCGCAGGCTTGGCAGTTCAAATCCAGCGGCAGCTCTCAGGAGCAACACTGGGTAGTGCCCACGACCACCAGAGGCAGTGATGCCCATATATATATATGTATAACATATATATAACACATATACATGCACACACATGCAGCTACTGAGTTGGAGCTAACTCACGGAGACCCTAGAGGACCCAAGCATGCAATGGGTCAGCAAAAAGGAATCTTGGGTTTGTTGAATTGAAGTTGAGACTCAACCTCAGGATCTGAATCGTCCTGGACTTACTGAAATCGCCCCTCCAGGTATCTTGCAGTTCCCCAAGCATCCAGCAGGGCCTTTTCCCCTCACTCTGCCTGTGGGCTCTCTTATCTGCATCTCGCAACTTCATTCCTGCAGATTCCAGCAGAAGTACCTGTAACTAGATGAGTAAAATTGGAACAGGGGGCTAAAAAATGGACAAGATTCATTTATGTGGACCAGATTTTTTTTTTAAAGTAAGAGTTCACCCCCCCACCACCACCCCAAGAAGAATTTAGTTTAGAGGACAGCACTGAAGTTCTGGGAAGAGGGACATGTCTGACCTGAGCACACGGAAGCAAATGAAGGGGGAGGAAGAGAGAGTAGACCCACCAAACCTCGAGGACGATCTCCACACTCAGAAGAGCCCAGGCACAGAGAGGACTCAGCTCCACTACGAGACATGACATCCTTCACTGACCCAAGCCAAGCCCTATGGGGGACAACACTGGAGACACAGTGCCAGGAGTGCAGACGTCTGTCCCTACCACACAGAGGAAAACACTAAGGGAGTGCAGCAGAGGGGGAAGAGCATGGAGGTCCTGAGGGAATGCCAAAGATAAATTTGAGGGCCAGGACATGGAACCCCATCGGACTTGACCGGAGGTTACACCTAGAGGTCAACAAACAGACCTTGAACTATTTACAGGTTTTGCTTTATTATTATTATTTTTTATTTAGCTATATAAAAAACAAGGTAAGAGCAGGAAAGACTGTAGAATGTCAAGTGGGGGTAGAAAGGCCTAGATATTAACAAGAAGTTAAATTGACAACACTAGATTTCCAAAACACAAAGAATTTATGGTTCCCATGATCCTCAGCTATAGCCAGCATCTCTCCATCCCCACCTACTTTAACGCTGACACTTCTCAAGGGGTCTCACAGAAACCTTCTCTGCTCTCGTCACCTTCTGCTGGTGCCACGGCAAATGGGGGGGGGAGGGAATGTGCTCCTTTTAAACATAATGATTTATTTTTGTCCTAAAAGTTCGTTAACATGGGATTCCTTTGTTCACTCTCTCTCCGACTTTCTTCACCTTCTTGTGTGTCCACACATCTGTCCCTCTGTCTCCTCTGTCTCTCTCTCTCTTGCTCCCCCTTTCTTACTTTCGGCTATTCTCTCCTTACTCTGTCTTCCAATCTCTCCTCATCACTTTGCCCCCTCTACTCTCATTTCATTCTAAGCACCCAAGCAGGTCGTTAACTATAATAAACCTGTTACTGGAAACCCATGCTCTGGGACCGCTTTCCTTTTATCCCCATTCTAACAATAAGAGATGTTTAAAGGCTGAGCCCTGGTGGCGTAAGTGGTTGAGTGCGGGACTGTGGCCTGTGGGCTTTGCGGTTCAAATCCAGCGGCGGCTCTCAGGAGCAGCCCTGGGTAGCGCCCATGACCACCAGAGGCAGTGATGCCCAAAAACAAACAAACAGAGATGTTTAGAAAGAGTTATAGGCAAATACCTTTAAGCCTTTAATTGTAAATATGATTCTGAGCATAGACTAAGAAGTCATTGAAATGTAATGTACAACAATGCTGCCAAGATGTAGTAAATGAGACAATGACATATGAAAATGCACAGGAGTCTTTATGATGATGGTACAAATCCAAGTTATTCTTTCATGTTGAATATCTGACCTGCATATGGGCTTTTGATAACCATCCTCTGGTAACACACATCCCAGATTAAGGGATTTGAAGAGACTAAGAAGTCACAGGTTTTAGCATAATAAGTGACACTATCCGGAACATATTAGAGGATGGTGTAAATATGGAGATGTCCTGGGCTGGGGATTGTGATGGAGCAAGTACCACACAGTACAAGTACTACTTCACTTATAGTAGAAAAAACAAAAAAGTTTGCTTAAACAGGCAGACTTTCACCTTTCTTTCCTTTTCTTTACCTTTCTCTTTTTCTCCCCCAATGATTTTCTTGGGGGCACTTACAGCTCTTATATCATACACTACATCATTTGTATCAAGTATATTGGTACACATGTTGCCATATTCATTTCCAAGTATTTTCTACCCGAGTCCGTGGTATGAGCTCCTCTTCCCCCTCCCATTTTTTTGTAATAAATCATTTTACTGGGGGCTCATACAACTCCCCTCACGATCCATGCATACATCAATTGTATGCAGGCCACATTTGCACACTTGTTGCCATCATTTTCACCTTTCTTGTTAAACACTTCAGTGTGAACAACTGAAGAGTCAGATCCGCATAAAATTAGCACGTCCTCCAGCAATATCACATTTCAGACTAGGGAGAAAATATGCTTTAACTTGTGATTCAAGCTCCTTTTAAGAAAGGCAGGTTGGCGGGAAATGATGTGATCACATAGCGAGCCCTAATAAGCTGGGGCGGAGGATGCAGGTGCACCTGCTACCTGGCAAGGCGCCACAGGAGGGAACCGGACAGGCACCCAACAAAGCAAATGAGTGTGGCTGTCAAGTCCAGCCGTCTCTCCAGATGGGTCCTAAAGGGAATCAGCTTTTTGCTGTGGACATGGCTCTGTGAAGTCTCGTCTGGTCTTTGAGAGAACACAAAGTCCTCTATGCTAGAGTCTCTAGGTGGCTGGCCTTCCAGAAAATGACAGAATTAAAGTCACAGAACACTCTAAAAGCCAGAAGATGGTCTTCTTCTCTTAACTCTGTCCGGGATGCCCTCTGGCTCACTTCAGCACCCAGCAGAATGATCCATTGTAATTAGTTAATTTCTCACCACTATGATTTACTCGCACTATAATTACTTTCCGATGCTCTGAACCCTCTTCCCTCCTCCCATCCCCTTTAGCAGTCACTCATCGTTTTCCCCAGTCCTGTGGTTGCAATGTGCCCTCGAGTACCCGCCAACTCATAGCCTCCCTACAAGACAGAGGAGGACTGCTCGCTGAAATCGTCAATCTTTTCAGAAGCAGCCGGCCACATCTTTCTCCTCCCAAGCAGGTGCTTGATGCATTTGAACCACTGGCCTCCTTGTTAGTAGCCGACTGAGTTAACCAGGGGTCCAGTCATAAGACATTTAACTGTGTCTTATGGGTTATATAAAAGCATTCAGATGTGTGAATCCTAACACATTACGGATATTGTTAGAACTAATGAGATTTCCAGAACGCTTTGTTGTCTTCTTGCAGAATCTGTGCATAGACAAAGAGGAAGCTGTAGGACCAGAATCAAGGGTTACTGCTCAGTTTAAAATCAGAAAGAGACTAATGCTAAATATAAACTTTTTCCATATAAAAAACAATCAGGAAAATAATTCATTGAAAAGTTAAAAAAAATCAAATCAAATTTGGAGAGGTGTTGCATCAAAGCTGTGTTACCTCACTACCTTTCTTAACTCTGTATGCTGGGCAAATACCCTGAGAAACCCAGCTAGTGAAAGAATTCGCCATGAAAGTGAAACTCTCATTAACGACCAGCAATCTGCAGACATCATCTCCATTATCTCACCTGTAGTCTTGGGCCTCTTTCTTCCTCACTCTATTCTTTGCAAGCCATTATCACGTGACACCTAGTCTCAAGTGTCTATCACCCATGCCTCCTTTCTGAACTCCAGATCAGGAGGTCCAGCAACCTCCTTGACATCTCGGCGTATACATCTCGCCTCTCAAGCTTTCGGTGTTGAAAACTTAAGTCAGCCTCTTTTCCCACGAACTGCTCCTCTCACTGTGATCCCTGCCTTGGCAAGTACACATCACCAACCCAGGCTTCCCAACCCACCCGCATGGACCTGCAGGGCCCGCCTGTCATACTCCAAGTCTGTCTCACTTCCTTCACTCCATGGCCCCTCTCCTTAACTAGACCCTTGCCATTTGCACTCGGACTGTTGGGAAGCTGCTTGCTGTTCTCCCTGCACTTGCCACTCGAGTCCTGGGTGTGACATTTGGTTAATGGGTTGGTATGCTCAACCAAATGTTGGTGGTTCAAGAACAGCCAGAGGTGCCTTAGAAGGACACGCTGGTGAGCTACTTCCAAAAGTTAAGCCGATGAAAACCCTATGAACACAATTCACCGATACGCATGGGTCATGTGTCAGAGCCTACTCAGCAGCAGCTGGTACACCTCCCCTACCATCCCCCGCTCCAATACCGGCATTCCATGGACAATGCTGTTAATACAATGTGATAGATGTATGGAACGTTTCCATGGCCTTCCTAAATACACAACACATTATATATATATTTTTTAATTTTTATTTATTTATTTTTTTTAGGCATCACTGCCCTGATGGTGGGATTAGGAGGCTCAGCCTTTGCTCCTGTGAGCGGGAATTGAACCTCCGTCCCAGTGGGCCGCAGTCCTGCACACAACCACTATGCCACCAGGGCTCAGCCCACACATTATATTTTTAAAAATACAATATTCCTTGTATAGTAGATGCCAACTTTTCCTGGTTAGGAAATGTATTGCACCAACCTCTTCCAAATGAAGAACAAAAAAACTCATGATTATCGAGTTGATTTCTGACTCGACAGAATCCATTGGAGCAGCCCTACAGGACTGGGTAGAACTGCCTTCTGTGGGCTTCTTTATGGAAGGAGAAAGCTTCATCCTTCTCCCATGGAGCACCTGGTGATTTCCAACTGCTGACCTTGCCATTAGAAGTCCTACAAGTCGCCCTCTACAACACCAGGCTCCAACCAAATTGCAAATTAGAAAGCAACCAATCAAAGAGAGTAAGGATGTATATATTAAGTAGCCTCCCATTGTGAAGCTACTAATTTGAAAAGAGCGCTTCTAATGACAGGTCGCAAGATAAGGGATAAAAGGGGGTTGTTGGCCTGAATGCCTAAGCTAAACAAAAGTTAACTGTCTGTTAGAGAACCAGCCCCTAACACATCATCACGGGTCTGGTAGGCACAATTGTACAGCAATAATGAAAGATTATAGTAAAGTCATAGAAAGTATGAGAGCTAGAAATAATGGCGTCAGACACATTTCATGGTAGCATGCTCACTCCTCGGTGGCCATGATCTCAACAGCCAGGTCCATGCACAGCGTGGGCAGGAAGCCAGGTGCTGGAGCCCTCGGGAGTGAGCCTGAGGCAAGTTAGAGGGATCCAGGGAACCACCGGAGAGAGCCAGCTGGTGTGATCTAGAGTGGGGGAGGGAGGAGAAGGGGGTTGTCTCACTCACCAAGGTTTAAATCTACTTCAGGAGCATCGTCACAGGAAACTGCATGGCACAGGAAAGGGCAGGACTAGGGGTATACACATGTGATAAGAAAGGTGGACCTTAGACTCAATATGGCAGCCTAACCTTGATCATCCTTGGGTGGCCTTGACCTCCCTGTCTCTCCTCTGAGGAAGTAGTCTACTACTATCCTTAGCTGAAGAGAGTGGGGGCCTACCTAGAGTGGGACAGGCTATCCAGTCTGATTGCTGTGGGTGGCTGATAACCCTGAGGGAGACTAGCTCCTGACCTGTTTGGGTTGACCTCCAAGTGTATAGTCATATTCCACATGTAGCAAGCACCTTAAGTTACACACCTTAAGTTACGCACGTATTTGAAGGAGACACCTTGGGAGAAATCATTCTGGGCAAACCCCTCCCCCCCCCGCCCGCCCCACCTTGGTCAGGTGCAGGCCGCAAGCTAAGGGTGAGATTCCTCCCATGTGTGGGTGCTCATGTGCCCATGTGCCCACCCAGGGCCCACATCCTCTTGGCCCTGAGGGATTTCCTGGTTCCACATGCCTGGTGGTTTGTGCTCCTGTTCCTGTATTCTTCCCGCATGGTTTGTCACATTCAATAACAAGCCTTCCTGAAAAAACAGTGTGTACCTTTGGAGACTGTAATACCTGAAACTTCCCTCTCCCTCCCCAAAGTCACTTGGTTTACAAACTTTCTTCTGCCACAGGAGTTCTTTCGGTGTTGCCAAGCAAGAATTGAGGTACCCCAATCCAGATACTAAACAATAATACAATGTCAATTTTTTAAAAATCATCATCAGAATGTTATTTTAAATTATCTTAAATAATAGAGATATACAGCACATATTACACCAAAAGAACTCACTGCCATGGAATCCAATTTTAGTCATAACAACACTATAAGATGAGACAAGAACTGTGCCCTGTGGATTTTCAAGGCTGGCTCTTTCTGGGAGCAGATTCTCATCTTCCTCCCGAGTGGTTTTGAACTGCTGACCCTGCAGTAAGCAGTCCCCCACAAAACCCACTAAACCCAGTACAACCCTAGGGTTCCTTTTAGGACATCAAAATTTCCCCTCCATTCTCTAATTGCTCAATAATGTGGTAATATTAGGTTGTTATATTTTTTATAAAGTTAAAAAATTTTTTTCAAATGGGAAGTTATAGTAACAGGTGTAATTTAAAGAGTGGTGGTCAAAAGTGCAAACTTTGGGGCAAAAGTTCCTGGGTTGTTGTTTTTTTGGTCTTAACTATGCTGTTCTTGGATGAAAGACCAGCTTTCAAACCCTGTAAAGTTAGTCTGGGAAACCCACAGGGACAGTTCTATCCTGTCCTCCAACGTCACTTATGACTCATAACAGACCAGACGGCAATGCGCCAGTCGTGAAGGTGACCTTGGGTAAAGAAGACTTAATCTTTCTTGAGTTTCCTGATAGGAAAGAAAATATTACAATATTTCAGGAAGGGTCAAATGAGATTATTTGCATACTCCCTGACATAAACAAGCCAAGCCACATGGCATGGGCATTCAGGAATAAACGAGGCAAAACCCACTCCACTGCCAAGGTCCCTCGGCATATAATAAGCACTCAGTAGCTCGTGGGTGTCTTTGAATGGGCCTGCTACATTGAATACCTGAATACCTGAAGACCCAAATACCTGAAGACCCAAATTTAAAGGGTGAATGAGGCAGACCCAACTCTAATTGTTTTGGGTGTTGTTGCTTTTCATCTAGACAGTTAAGGTAATATTGAGGATAGAATTGCTGAACACTCCATTGTACTCATGAGGAACGTGTACGTGGATAATGGGAGTCCCTTACCCAAACAAGGGAATCCTGCATTATTTAAAATCAGGGGAGGAGTGCAACAAAGTTGTGTCCCCTCACAGTATTTATTCCATCTGTATGCTGAGCAAATGACCAGAGAAGCAAGGCCACAGCAGGATTGGAGGGAGGTTTATTAACAACTGTGACATGCAGGTGACACGAGGCTGCTTGCTGAAAGCAAGAACTTGATACACTTGCTGAGGAAGAACAAGGACTTGGGCCATCAGTATGGATTACAACTCAATAAAAAGAAAACAAATATCCCAACAACTGGACCATATATAGACAACATCATGATAAATGATAAAAGATTAAGGTTGTCAATATTTTGCTTGAATCCACAATCTATGCTCATGGGAGCTGCTGGCAAGAAATTAAAGTAAATATTGCATTGGGCAAATCTGCTACATCTCTTTAGAACATTGAAGAGTCAGGATGTCAATCTGATGATTACTGTTCCTCTCGGGTTCTTTTTAATTGCCCTATATGTGTGTGGACAATGAATGAGCAAGACCACAGACTAATTCACGCATTTGAATTGTAGTGGTGGTGAATGTTGAAAATATTGTGGATTGTCAGCAGAGCAAACATCTATTTTGGAGAAAGTACAACCAGAATGCCTCCTTAGAAACAAGAATGATGAGGCATCATGTCACATACTTTGGACATGTTATTAGAAAAACATGTTTATAATTAGCCTAGGGGTCTGAAGCCTGCAGGTTTAAGATTAGATTGTCCCGGGCAGTTGAGATCACCCAGCCCGAGATGGTGCCCCTCCCAGTGCCTCCCGCCACAGGGCGTCTCTCCTTCACTGTATCTTCTATCTCTCACCAGCAGCCTACAACAACAATTAGACAATGCTACTAGATGGCCTTCTGAAAAGTTTTAACTCTATTGGTTTTTTTCCCTTCAAGTTTCTTGATCTCCATTGCTTCTTGGCCTTGTGGCTAAGATCAAGTGACGTTTCTTCATCTTTTTATTTACTCACTCAATAATTACATGCCTAACACAAGAAGGGATCTTATTATGATTTTATTATTAAATACCTTTATTGGGGACATTTCCCTCTCCCAGCACAATCCATACCTTCATCCATTGTGTCAGGCACATTTGTAAATATGCTGCCATAGAGAGGCATTTTCTTTCTCCTTGAGCCTTTGGTATCAGCTGGTCACAATGCTGGATCTTAGGAAAATGATAAGGCAGCAAAAAACATCTTCATACAAAATCAATAGAACAACAAAATATCCTCACTGTTGACACAATACAAGGGTAAGTCAAAAAGCATCGCTACAAAAATCATAGGAACCTTAACTGAACAAAAATATCAAACTATGAAGCTGTTGTCTCTCAACATATCTTTCATATAAGCATAGGCACGTCTGGGGGCAGTGTTTCCATCTCTTTTGTGCTTCTCCAGATATTCGTGATCTTTCGGAATGGCACAGTGTTACGCCTTGGGCTGCCTATCCTAAGGTTGGCAGTTCCAAAGCACCAGGTGCTGCTCCTCGGAAGAAGAGAGGAGATTTTCCACTCTGGTAAAGAGTTATGTGTTGGAATTGTCTTTAAGACAGTGTGGCAGTCGTGTGCTTATGTTAATTTTATGATTGAGATGTAGGGGTGGAGTCTGGCCTGTTAATCTGGAGATAGCCATTGAGTAGCGGATGAGGCCTCTATGTGGGCATGGCTTTCTTCTGAGACTTCTGGGAAAATCTCGTGATATTTCCCTCACAAAGATGAGAAGCTATCTTCCCCAGTTGTTGGGATTAGTCTCAGAGACGATGAATCACGGACAAGACAAGCTGGCAGTGTTTGAGAAGCTGGAGTAGCTGGCGGAGAGACCACACGGCTTTGCCCTGATGGAGCCAGACCTCTGAAGCTGGGGCGGCCACATGGAGACCTCTGCCAGTGATGAGTTGCTTCTGCTGTTGATGGACCCTGAGCCCTGTAAGCGAGGTGCCCTGCCAGCACTGGGATTCTGCACCCACTGACCTGTGACTTTGTGAGTCGGAAGAAGATTGTATAGACTGATTTCGGGCATATGGGTTAATATCGGACTTACGACTTTGGACTGGACTGGGCTGGGATGCTTTCTCCATGTCCCATTCCTTTTGTATATAAACCCTTTCCTTATATCGATATGCATGTCCTTGAATTTGTTCCTCTAGTCTACCCGGACTAACACAGACAGTGAGTTCTTATTTATACCAATCGATTCCAAAAAGCCATGTTGATATCTTTGGGAGACTCAAATCTGGAGTTTGGGGAACAAAAACAAATGCAAGAAGGCAATACCAAGGCTTTTGGCTGGGTGGAATGTGGGCTGCAGGTTCGATGGTGGCATCGTGGGTTACAAGCTAAGCTACTAAGCAACAGGTTGGCAGCTCAAACTAACCGGCCTGTGGGCAAGAGAAAGGGAAGGCTATCTACTCCAGTGAAGAGTCACAGGCTCGGGAACTCGAGCCAGCCATCCCACTCTGCCCTCTCGAGTGGTGAGTGGGTTGGCGGGGATGGGGTAAAATGCGCTGGAGAGTCCATTTGGACTCAGGAAAGAGTAGAGCTACTACTCCATGTTGGTTTTTGAGACTGAACACTTGAAGGGAGCAGAAAACCTCATTTTTCTCCCACACTGAGGCTCCAAATCACCGACCTTGACATTAGCAGCTCAAGTCTGAACCCACGGCACCACCAGGGATCCTTGGTCGAAGTAAGTTTTCCCCATGAAATTCTTCTTGAAGAATGCATTGTTGTGATGGAGACACTGCCTGGTCACCACTTGCTCGGTCTTTTGCTCAGCAATGCACTTTTCCATTGCCTTCATATTTCTTCTTAATGAGCCCCACTGGTCATCCTGTGTCCTTTGAGAAAACTCTTTCAAAATTATCCCTTTGGAGTCCCCCAAAGAATGACCATAACCTTCTAAGCTGACCTTGTAAGTCACTGCTTTGATAGGACCTTTATTTTGGGGGGTGGGGGGGGAGAGTGGGAGAATCCAAATGAGACTAAGGCAATTAAAATTGCTGCTGGCAGGCTTTGTTTGGAATAAGCCAATGCAGATAGGAAATGGAACCCCAGTAGCAATACTTCCTGACTTTTCCTTGTGTATTTAGAAAGGGCACATGGTGATTCTTAAATAAACATCTTGAACACCAAGTGGAAAATCAATAACCATGAATGAATGACAGATACATTCAGAGTGGGAGAGATTATATGAGCTACAGATACATACTGTTTTCCTAACTGTTCATCAGACCAAAGTAAATCTGTAAAACTTGATTTGCAGAAGGCACTGGATTTTAAAAATAAATTTGATGAAATACACTTACTTTCTTTTTATTCCTCAGAGTATTCAACATCATTAATGTCAAAGGTGATGGACCACAACTTTAGCGATACATGATATGTTGTGTGATAGTTACACAATCTGGTGTTAATTTGAGGATTAAGAGTGTAGGGGTGGAGTCTAGTCTGTCAATCCGGGGATATAGCCAATGAGTCCTCTCTGTGGACATGGCCTTGTCCTGAGGATTCTGGGAACTCCTGTATCTTCTTCTAAGAGGCGGGGGACTCTGTCTCTCTCTTTCCTCACTCCTTGGGGACATTTATGAGGAGAAGTCACATGAAACTACCCTGAGGCAGTCAGAGTTTCAGAGCTGAAGGAACCAAGTGGAGACCTCTGCCAGCGCTGAGGTGCTTACAATACCACTGGATCCACAAGACTCCCCACCCACTGGCCTGTGATCTTCCTGCATTCAGTGACACTGCATATGTTATGTGAGTCTGAAGAGAACTTTGTAGCTTGGTATCACACATATGAGCTAATATCAGACTTGATCTGGACTGGGTTGGGATATTTTCTCAATATTCAATTGCTCTTATATATAAAGTCCTTTCTTATACACATGAGTGTCTATGGATTTGTTTCTCTGTTCTTTGGTTAGTCTACCCAGACTAACATAACACATGTAGTAAGGATAAAAAATACACTTAAAACCAAGAAAAACACACAAAACCAAGAGTAACAACAACAAAAATCAGCTCTTCCTGTGAGATTAAACCATCCCTTTTTTTCCCAATGATTTTATTGGGGGCTCTTACAGCTCTTATAACATTCAAAACATCATTTGTATCAAATGTAATTTTACACAATTGCCATATTCATTTCCAAATATTTTCTACTTGAGCCCTTGGTATAAGCTTCTCTCTCCCCTACCCCCTAACCATCACCTTTTCATAGCATCGATATTAAGATGAGTAATTTGCTTTCTCCTATGTTAATAATTTACCTTCTACTGTGAAAACATCAGTCAATGCAGATAATTGCACTATTACACTTGTCATTGAGTCTTCTCTTACGCACAGCAACTTTACGTACAACCTAACTAAACACTGCTCTGTCCTGCACCGTGCTCACCCTGTTCTTCGGTGGAAGTCCATGCCTGCAGCCATTGTATCAATCCATCTTGTTAAAGGTCTCCCTCTTCTTTGCTGTCCCTCTACTTGACCAAGCTTGATGTCCATTTCCAGGGTGCTGGTCTCTTCTGATAGCCTGTTCAACAGACAGGAGATGAGGTCTCCTCAGCGTTGCCTCTAAAAAGCAACTTCTTCCAAGACAGATTGGTTTATTCTCTTGGCAGTCCATAACAGGCTCAATATTCTTCACCAGTATCATAACGCCAATGCATCTATTCCTCAGCCTTCCTTATCCAATGCCCAACTTGCACATGTCTATGAGGCAATTAAAATACCATGGCTTGAGTCAGGCACACTTTAATCCTCAAAGTAACACCCTTCTGTGTCCACACTTTCAAGAGCTCTTGAGCAGATTTATCCATGTCATTTGACCTTTTGACTGCTGCTTCTGTATTGATTGTAGACCCAAGCAAGACAACCCCTTGACAATGTCAGTTTTTCTCAGTTTATCATGATCTTTCTTTTTGGTCCAGTTGTGAGGATTTTGGCTTTCTCGATACTGAGTGTATTCTATACTGAAGGCTGCAATTCCTGATGTTCATCAGCACTTTTCACTCTCAGTAAG
Organism: Nesogale talazaci; assembly: GCA_004026705.1. Taxonomy (NCBI): domain Eukaryota; kingdom Metazoa; phylum Chordata; class Mammalia; order Afrosoricida; family Tenrecidae; genus Nesogale; species Nesogale talazaci. The sequence continues at coordinate 7,256 of PVJH01008453.1, read as the reverse complement.
CAACATTGTATCACCTGCATATTGCAGGTTAATATTCCTTCTTCCAAACCTGATGCTACATTCTCCTTCATATAATCCCGCTTCTCTGATGATGTGCTCAGAATACAGATTGAGTGAATACTATGAGAGGCTGCATCCCTGAAGCAAACCTTTCCGGATTATAAACTATGCAGCATTCCCTTGATCTGTTCCACAACTGCCTCTTAATTCTTGGTCCATGTACAAGTTCCTCATGAGCACAATGAAGTGTTCTGGAATTTCCTTTCTTCTCAAAGCTACCCACAGTTGAATGCCTTTGCATAGTCAATGAAGCACAAATAAACATTTTTCTAATATTCCCAGCTTTCAATAAAGAGTCATTTTATATGAATGCTGCTATCCTTTGTTCCATGTGCTCTTTGAATCTGGCCTGAACATCTGGCAATTATTAATACCGCAACCATTGTTGGATGAACCTCGGAAAAAATGTACTTACTTGTGATATCAATAATATTTTTCAATAAATTGAATCAACAATTCTGTTGGTTCACTTTTCTTTGGAATGGGTACTGTGTTAGTCTAGGTAGACTAGAGAAACAAATTCATGGAGGTACTCATGTATATATAGAAGGGAGAGGTTTTTATACAAGAGCAATTAAACATTGACAAAACATCTCAACCCAGTACTGATCAAGTCCATAAGTCCAATATTAGTCCATATGTTCGATACAATCTATAAAAATTTCTTCTGAGGGATGAGCCCTGGTGGGGTAAGTGGCTGAGTGTGGGACTGGGGCCCGCGGGCCTGGCAGTTCAAATCCAGCAGCAGTTCTCAGGAGCAGCACTAGGTAGCATCCACGATCACCAGAGGCAGTGATGCCCCCACCCCCCGCCCCCAAAAAATTTCTTCTGACTCACGAAAGACATGCAATGAAGCCAAATGCAGGATGATCACAAGCCAGTGGGTAGAAAGTCTTTGGATCCAGTGATGGTGTCAGCATCTCAGAGCTGGGAGGGCTTTCTCTGTGGCTTGTCCAGCTTCAGAGGTCTGGTCGCATTCATATGGCTTGCCTGGCTCAGGGGAATAGGGTAGTTCCATATGTCTTGACTTCTGCAATGTCTCCCAGAGAGTGAAGAAGTGAGAGAGAGAGAGTCTCTTCTGCCTCCAAGGGGGAAATACTCTTGGATTTCCCAGAATTCTCAGGAGGCCATGCTCACACAGAAGCCTCATTGGCTGGGATCTGATTGACAGGCTAGACTCCACCCTTCCATTCTTAATCCTCAAATTGACGAATGATTATATAACTACCACAGGTACAAACATGCATCTTTTGCAGTCAGTTAGCCAAGTAGCTGTCTTCCAAATTTCCTTCCCTAGACAAGTAAGTGCTTCCGGTGCTTCCTTAGTTTTTTTTTTTTTTTTTTTTTAACCAATTTCAGTTTGTAGTCCATCAATTCCGGGAAACTTGTTTTTGGCTAACGCATTCAGTGTAGCTTGGACTTCTTCCTTCAGGACCACTGGTTATTGGTCCTAAGCTGTCTCTTGAAATGGTTGACTATTGAAATGGCCCAGTGTCTCTGTATTCTCTCCACCTTCTTTGAATGTTTTTAGAATCTTAATACTTCACCTTGAGAATTGAATTTTTTCATGCGTTCTTTCAGTGTAAGATATGCTGAGTATGTTCTTTCTTTTTTGGTGTTCTAATTCTGGGTCTTGGCACATTTCTTTAAGATAATTTACTTTGTAAAAATACAGTTGGGTATCTTAAAGGGATATAATAAAAATACCTATTTTTTACTTCATAAAATACAAACTATGGTACAATGTTGTTGGGTTTTTTTGCAGGGGGGGGGGCGCATCACTGCCTTCTGGTGGGAGTGGGAGGTCCAGCCTTGCTCCTGGAGAGCTGCTGCTGGATTTGAAACCCCAAGTCAGTGGGCCGCAGTCCTGTACTAAACTACTACACCATCGGGGCTCAGCCCTGATACAATGTTGTTTTTATCTGTTACTTAATGCCATTGAGCTGGTTTGACCAGAGTAACTTTATTGTGTACAGCAGAATGAAATACTGCTGGGTCCTGTGCCATGCTCACAAGTCATTACTAGGCCCGAGTCTACAGTTGTAGTCCATGTGCCAATCTCTGTCATCGAAGGGCTTCCTCTTTTTCACTGACCCTCTACTTTACCAGAAATGGAGTGGCCCCTCCACACTACATATCCAAAATACATGAGTCTCACCATGCCCACTTCTCAGGGATATTACGATGGTTCTTCTTCAAAGACAAATAAGTTTGTTCTTCTAGCAGCCCATGGTAGATTCAATATTCTTTAATAATGCCATAATTCAAAGGCATCAATTCTTCTTTGGTCTTCTTTATTTGCTGCGCAGCTTTCATAGGCATATAGCAACTAAAATACCATGATTTGGACCAGGCAATTATTTTTAGTATATGTCCTGTCAAAGTGAGTATGGTCTGGCAATCATTTTAACAAGTATTATTACTATTTTATTTTTTTATTTAGGCATAACTGCCCTGGTGGTGGGAGTAGGAGGCCCAGCCTTTGCTCCTGTGAGCGGGAATTGAACCTCCATCCCAGTGGGCCGCAGTCCCGCGCACAACCACTACGCCACCGGGGCTCAGCAGGTATTATTACTATTATTAGCACTTTAAAGAGACTATGTCAGCAGATTTGCCCAAAGCAATACATTGTTTGATTTTTCTTTTTTCGGTTTTTTTTTTGGCATCACTGCCCTCAGGTGGTGGGAGTAGGAGTGTTTGATTTTTCTGACTGCTGCTTTCATGGTCCCTCTAAATGTGAAACCAAGTAAAATGAAATTCTTGATAACTTTAATCTTTTATCAGCTGATTGTGTTATTGCTTTTTAGTCCCGTTATGAGAATCCTTACTTTGAGGTATAATCCATATTGGAGATTATAGGCTTTAAACTTCAACAGTAATTGCTTTTAATCAACCTCACTTTCAGCAAGCAAGACTATGTCACCTTTATAATGAGCCTTCCACCAGTCCTGATATGAACTTCTCAATAAAGTCCAGCTCAGATTATTTGCTCCGCATACAGTTTGAGTAAAAATAGTGAACAGATAAAATCTTTTTGTTTTTGAACAAATATAATCTTAAAAAAAAACTAATGCACACTCTTATTTATTTTTAAATAAGTATACATCCTTGAGGGGTACAACATCACATGGACCCTGTGTCCAGTGGCCTTAGCGGGAAGATTTCTCCTCAATTTGGCCTGAACCATGCCACTGTTTCTATAGCCTCGAGATGCCTTTCCCTAGGCGACTCTGGTTTTGTCAGGTATGCCACCGAGAGTCACTGTGTTCTTCTTTGCTTTGTACACATAAGCACGTCTTTTGTCTGAATAGAATTCAATTTCATCTTGGGTATAAACACCTTCAATTTTAAGAAGAGGCAAGTCCTCCCTCTGGCTCAGGAGACCCCCATTTGTAGCTAGTAAAAAGGCCTTGGACACTAGCCTTCCAGACATATTTGCAGTTTAGAAGTCTTGTACCCAGCAAGCCTTCCCAGGCTCCAAGATGGCAGGAAAAGGCAACATATACCCTTTCTCTTTCCTGATTTTAAATTATGCTCTATCCTGTGGTTCTGAACCAATGACCACTTCCTGGTCCTAGCACAGGTTCCACATGAGCACAATTACAGATGCTCTAAAATTCCTTTTTCAAAAAAACCCAGAACATTGACTCTAGTTTGTTGATACACACAGTTTAATGCTTTACACAGTTTTGATATGTTTTGTGTCAACTAGCCTAGGCCAGGATTCTTGGTGGCTTGGCAATTAAAATCTAGTAATCCCCCATGATGCAATCGGATACAATGAAGTGATTCCCATCCAAAGATCTGCTATAGACAGCTAGCTAATCCATAAGAAGAAGAATAGAGTGAGAGACAATACTCTAACTCATATCACAGCTGTAATGCCACCAGTCAAAAGGAAACTTCCTCAGAGGTATGTTCGTTGTGGTTAGGTGTCATTAATTCAATACCAATTCACGGTGAGCCTATGTATAACAGGATGAAATATTGCCATCCTCAAAATTGTCCTTATGTTTGACGGGGTATGGCTTTCTTCAGTGTAAGTTCTGATGTGAAGAAGGGTTATGGCTTGCTTCAGTGTCAGTGAACTTTGTGTAAAAGACGACTTGCCTTTGGCTGGATCCAGATCCTGCACCTGGTTCATCAACCTCCAGTTCTTCGGACTTGAGTCAATGGCCCGCCATATTGCCCGCCCACCTTGGATTTATTGGCCTCTGCAGCCACAAGCCTGTTTCTTCCAGCCAGTCTTGGGTTCACCAGCCCCCATCGAGTTTGGAGACGCCTCTAGCCAAACATTTGATCCACAGACTTGGAACTGTCCTGGACTTGGACTGGATTTGTTCCCTTCGACAACTGTGTGAGTCATTTATCTGATGTAAGTATCTCTATCTATGTACACATATAAACTTCATCCATTTTGCTTCTCTAGAGAAGCCAGCCTATGATGATTATCAATTAAAAGCACAGTTGAACACCTCTCTCATATTCTCCATTTTCATCCCACATCTACAGTATGGCAGCAATGATATCCCTCATTCCCTAGCCTCTTCTGAATCTGTCTTGAATTTCTGGCAGTTTCCTATCAATGTACTGGTGTAACTGTTTTTTTTTGTTGGTTTGTTTTTTAACTCTTTTAAAATTATCTTCAGTATAATGTTATTTGCATGTCAAATAATGGAATTCTTTGATAATTTTCATTCTGTTGGATCACATCTTTCTTTGGAATGGGTACAAGCACGGGTATCTTCTAGTCAAGTGGTTAACTGTCTTCAAATTTTCTTGGCATAGATGAGTGAGTACTTCTAGTGTCACATCTGTTTATTGAAATATCTCAATTGGTATTCTGCTAATTTTGAAGTCTTTTCTTTTGCCCATGCCTTTGGTGTAGTTTGGATTTTTTACTTTAAAACGCCAATTCCTGATCATGGGCTTCCTTCTGAAATGACTGAGTAGTGACTAATAATTATTTTTTATTTACTTACTTATCTTTGTGACATCACGGCCTTGGTGGGAGTAGGTAGCCAAGCCTTGCTCCTGGAGAGCTGCTGCTGGCTGTGAGGTGTCAACCCTGTGGGCCGCAGTACGGCACACAACCCCTGCGCCACCAGGGCTCAGCCGACCAATTCTGTTTTCAACAGTGACTCTGTGCATTCCTTTTATCTTGTTTTGATACTTCCTGCATGACTCAATATTATGCCCACAGAATCCTTCAGTATGTCAACTCAAGGCTTGAATTTTTCTTCTTCCTTTTTTTTCAGTTCAAGGCACGCTGAGGGTCTGCTTCCTTTTGGTGTGCTTCCAGGTGCTGGCACGTTTTATTAGAATACTTGGTCTTCGGCTGCCCTGTCAAATCTGTCCGGCTCTGTTCGTCATTTACTTCATTTGCTCTAGCTACTGTATTTGACATCCATTTTGTTCTCTTATTTCCTCTTCCTTTAGTGAGTTTTTGCTTTCTCCAAGTATGCTGTCCTTGACGCCATCCCAGTGCTTGCTTTGTCTTTGGGCCAATCCGTTCTTGAGATTATTTCTAAAATTCAGGTGGAATACACGGAAGGTCATCATTGGGCTCTTGCAGCCTTGTTTTGGCATTAGCTTTCACTTATGTAGGAGCGATGGATGGCCTCTTCCCACGGCAAACTGCTGGTCTTATTCTGACTTATTCTACTGAGTTCTCTACCATCTCTTTCCACTCTCTCTCTCCTCTCTCAAAAAAAAAAAAAAAACCCAAAAAACCCCTCTCTGCCAGTGAGTTGATGCCAACTCATAGTGACCTCAAAGGCCAGGACAGAACTGCCGCTGTAGGTTTCTGGAACTGAGCCTCCTTATAGGAGTAGAAAGTCCTGTCTTTCCAAAGATGTACTCAACTCCTGTGCATTCTCTCCGGTATAAATTACTGATAATTCAAATGCAAAAGTCAAAAACAATGAAGGACGGCAGCTGGAAAACATGGTCTTGGTGATCGTAACACCAAAAGGAGATCACATCAGAGAATTTAAAAAGACCAATGGTGTATTCATTGGATAGGTCTCTTTTTTATTATTAAAAATCATTTTATTGGGGGCTCGTACATCGCTTTTCACAATACATAAATATACATACTGTGCCGAGCACCTTCACATGTCCGCGGCTGTTATCATTCTCAAATCATCCGCCTTTTCTCTTGAGCCCTTGGTATCGGCTTTTCCATCTCTTCCCCTCTTCCCCTGCTCTCCCTTCCCCATCAACCCTCAATACTTTATAAATTACTATTGTTCTGTCAGGATATGTCTCTTTTTAACAACGCAAACGGTGACTATGAACATAGGCTTGCTCGGGTGGAATGAGTCACAATAAAAGTCCAAGACCAGACGTACTGCCATCGAAACAATTCTGAAACCAAATTCTAGACTAACCAAGAAAAAGTCTCTTGTTCATACAGAAGCTCTTTAGAAAAATGTTTATGGTGGAGCAAGGAGATGTGAGCCAGATAGTCGTGATGAAATGGACTGCAGGCTGTTTGGAACATTTAGACCAGTCATATACATAGACCCCAAAGTTCACATCATTATATTTTCGACAGCACTTTAGAATATTTTATTTATATCACTCTCCATTATGTCCAGGTATTTGGGTCATGGATCAGGTGGCTATTCACCCAAACTGTGACACATTTAACAATTTCATAGCCCAAGGTGCACATAAGTATTTCTCACATTTTATTTCTTGGGAGATTTTTCCATCTACATAAATCTTTGTTGGTATGAGGACAAGAATTTGCACAATTTTGTAAAAGAGAAGGAAGTTCATTGACGATATGTAAGGGGACTTCATTATCTTTTTGTTAAGCACTGTTTTCTTTTGTTTGTTTGTTTGTTGGGAGGGCATCATTGCCCTCTGGTAGGAGTAGGAGGCCCAGTCTTGCTCCTGGAGAGCTGCTGCTGGATTTGAACCGCCAAGCCAGTGGGCCGCAGTCCCACACTGAACCACTACGCCATCGGGGTTCAGCCCGGGACTTCATTATCTTGTGATTCCATTTCCCATAAATTTTTTGAAGATCCCTAGTGTTGCTGTACTGAAAGATTCTTGTCTGAGGTAGAACAAACTAGAGGCACGGATTCTGTAAAACTTTTATCTCTTTGCACTTATGCACAGTGAGTTAATGCTCAAAAGTATATTTATTATTTCTTGTGTTCACTGGAATGTTGAAAAGAAAGGGA